>WBMZ01013894.1:0-193456 GCA_013400975.1 Atrichornis clamosus
GGGCCGCGCCTCCCTCGCCGAGCGTCGCGCCCGGGCACTGCCGAGCGTGGCTCCTCCGCGCTGCCGGCATCGCGCAAAGAGGTGAGCGCCGGGCGGGCGGCGCGGGGCTTCTCCGCGGGGGCGGGGAGAAGGGAGGAGGGTGAGTGGGAAGATGCGGCGCGGGGGGCGCGGTGCCCGCAGCGTGTGGGGCCGCGGAGCCGGGCGTGTCGGGGAGAGCAACCGCGGGAGTCGCCCTGTGCCGGGCGGGCGGCACCTGTCCCGAGCGGCCGGGGAGCAGAACCCACCCAGAGTGACGGAGCAGGCAGCGAGGAATCAATATGTGCATGGAAAGGTAAAACAGAGCTGCGGAGCTCTGCCGGCTCGGGGCAGCAGTTCTGCTGCAGGCGGCGGCGCGGGGTCAGGTACCGGCGGGAGACACACACCGGTGTCCCTCTACCTGAGTACCCCATCCCGATAGGTCCTGAAACAGTTTGCACTTCTGACTGCCCATGCAGAGGGAGAGTGATCTGATACTTTTAGGCAAAAGAAATCGGGAGCGTTACGACAGCAGAGATGAATCAAGACCATTCTCGATGTAAGGTGTCTTTACTTTTTCATCTTACAAGCACTTTTATATAGGAAAAAGCCTTAGGCTTTTTTTTCTAGAAACACGCTTGAAATGCCTTTTGCTGTAGAGCAAGTAGTGCTGACATGGAAAGCATCCTATGTTACTGTTAGAATTTGTAGCTAAAGTGGGTACTTCAACTCAACAGCAATCCTCATAACTGGTTGCATTCATGCATAAAGTTCTACCTTATTTTGAAGGGAGACAACATTTGACATTTTAGTCAGGACTGAGGATCATCATTGTCAAAGTTGCCATTTTGTTCACTGAAGATCTCAAAGCATTCTAGAACAACAGGTACTGTTCTATTATTTACTGTCCAGGTTAGTGAAATCAAGGTCATGCAGCAAAACTGTGAACTTAGAGAGTTCCCGTGCTGCCTGTTCAAAGTGCATCACCAGAAATTCTGGCATCCTTTTCCTAACCCCATGCTTTGCTGAATGTTTATGTATGTTCTAAGCTGAGCCAGCTTAGAAAGGAGAGCTAGGGAACTTTCTGGGTATGGATTTGTTTAGCACAGTGAACAAGGTACAAGTGCTTAGATGTTTTTAGGCAACTGCAGCTGAGTAATTGAAACCTTTTTGGAGCTGGAGGGCTTCAGGAAAGATTAGCTATCTGCAGGCACTAGTAGTGAGTGCTCATGGCTATTAAATATATTCTACAAAAAGTAATTCATTGCAGTTAATTCAAATGCAGTAAATATATGCAATTGTAGCTGAAGGAAAAAGAAAGAAAGAATGAATAAGGAGCATTGCAAAGCAGGTACTTGGAGTTGCTAAGTACCTTTTGCAATATTACAGTGCCAGTGTGAAGCAAACAGCAATAGCCAGAAAGCTAAGGGTAAGTTTTGCACAGAGTGCCAAATATGTCGGTGGTGTTACTGCACTGTTTAAAGCAAGAACATAACATCAATTATCATGACTATTTTAAAAGAAGAAAAAAAGGCAGGAGGCGGACAGGGGAAAGGGAGAGCCTGGCTCCTTGCAGTTCCATCCTTGTGGTATTCTTCCCCAGGCTCTGCATTGACGTCACAATGACACCGTGAAGTCGAAGACAGCCACTGGGAACAGTTTTTTTGCTTCACTTTTGATAATTGAGTGAGTTTGCCACCACTCCATTCCAGCATGGCCAAGAGTGCAGAAGTGAAGTTGGCGATCTTTGGTCGAGCTGGCGTGGGCAAGTCAGGTAGGTTTGACTTCTGATTTTTTTCTTCTGCTTGTCATCAGGTAACTTTTTACTCCCTCTGTGCAGACAAACTCTTGTAAAAAAAGGGCATCTCTGACCTTATTTTCATCAGGGAAGGCAGGATCAGGCCAGGAATTCTTTCCTCCTTGCTTTTCATGCTATTTTCTCCAGGTTCTCCAGAATAAAAGTACTTCTATCATTTTTAAAGTCCAACAACAATACAAGCTTTCCAACCCAAATCAGACCCATTTCTTTTGATGTGAGTGGCAACATTATTCTTTTCTGAGGGAACAGAATTAGTAATATTCAATTTGTCTCTTGATAGCTTGTGCTAGATGAAGGCATTGGATATTATGCTCCCTGTCCTCTGTTAAATATTAGATGACTTCTGTAATAGTAGTAATTCTGGTTAATTTCCACAAGAAATGTTAGACTCAGCAACTCAAAGAATTTTTGTTCTCAATGCTCTCCTGGATTTACATATTTACTGGGAAGCCAAGAAAATGCAATGTGTAAAGTTTGCATTTGTAGGGATCTTTTGAGAAATAAAGATAGTCCTGTGAGTTCATATGGTAGAAACACAAGGGGGAGGCATAAATGTTAGAAATCCATTTCTACAGACAGCATTTTCTTTGGTGAGACAACAAGCATAACATGAGGGTTGCAATCTCTCTCGGGTAGTTCAGGGGTGTTGCATTAACTTGACAGCTCCATGACCACTTTAACGTGTCCTTGGCACCACAGGGGTGAGGAAATAAGGAGACTGAGTCTAATCATGCTGCTGTGGAAGTTTGGGAACCGTGAGATACTGTTTATTTTAGAGAAAATCTGCACAAGAGAAGCCAGGAGATAGGATGTCCTGGTAAGAGCATTTACCTAGACTCAGCTGCCAACAAGCATCTCCAGCTCCCCAAAGTGACTCTTATATTAGACATGCCAGGTCTGTTCCATAAACGTATTATAGTTTCACTAACTTCGGAATGGGTTGTTTATAAAAGCACATTTACCCAGAAGGTGTTTTACCAGAACACGATCAGTGAAGTAGCTCTGTCAGCATTCAAGAGAAAAGGCGTGTGTGAGGCAGATGTTCTTAGAGATTATACAGCTTATTCAGAGATAATGCGGATTAAATTCTACCTTTTTGAATAGAATACCTGAGGGAATGCTGGTAATATACTGAGATAAGTTTAAACTGCTCCTTCTTCCCCGCTGCACTCACCCCATCCCTTCTTTTGTATTTGTATTTCACTGTTGTACCTAAGTTTTGCAACTTCAGTAGTTCCCTTTTTGGTTTATCTTACATTCAGTTGATGTTCTCTGTAGTTGTCTAGTTTTTTGGCTGGATTCAAAATAATACAAGAGAACACTGAATTATTGGCAGGTAAATTGAAACACTGAAAGTCGCCTCTCCCTGGTATTAATAGTTTGAGAACTTATATCTAAAAAATACAAAACTACCTGTTAGGTCCTCAGTTAAAATGCTACACCAGCATAGGATCAACAAGAGGCTTTTTAACCTCTTGTATCCTTTTTGTAGGCTTCAATAAACTAGGATTTTGTGGTCAAAATATTTCTCTGTAGAACTGGAACTGGAGATAAAAGAAATGAAAAGCCAAAAAAAGTCCTAGTCCTTCAAAGTCCTCCTCCTCTCTCCTTTTTTTCCCCTTGAGATGCAAGGAAATATTACATAAAACATGAATAAGGTCCCCTCTTTTAACTGACCGTACACGTGAATCTATGTGGAAATGAAGGCACAAACAAGTGAGCAGCACAACAAGGTGAATTTAAAGGGGTGGGGGGACCACAGGGCGCTATCAGCTACCTCAACAGAGCAGCAACTGTGCCTCCCAGAATCTCCAGCTTGCTTATGAAAACCCCTCTTGTACATTCCCATAAAAGGATCCAGTTTCAACAGCTCAGCCAGCTCCAGAGGAATAAGTGTGTGTGTGCGTGTGTGTGTGTGTGTGTGTGTGTGTGAGGGGGGTGGTGCCTGAAAATACCTATTTGCCTGTGGCCAACAGTAACAACAGTGGGAGCTGTGAAAGTGCCACTACACCTTTGCTAAAACCAGAGCTGGACGCAAAATAGTCTCCAGATAGCTGGGTCTGGTGAATAACACCCTGCTGGCATTGTGTTGATAGTGTCTTTTTTAGTGTAACCCTGCACTTCCCTATGCCTGTGACCAGTTTGTCATGCATTGTGGAGACAGGATCCTGTGGCCATAGCTCACTGGAGTAGGCTTGGCCAGACAGCTGAAAGATAAGCCAGACTCTAGAAGCAAGAACACAAGGCAGAACTCTGGAGCACACATGCAGTGAAAAGGAGACATTGGGAGATAAATAAGGCCACTGTAACTGCCAGAGAGTCATGCCAAAATATGGTCACTGGCTTGCTTTCTTGGCTCATCTTTGTTTGCTGAGGAAGAGCCAGGCATTAGGTTCTTAATCTGTAAGTGGCTGAACCACCTGACAGCATCTGTGAAGCTACAGACCTGTATTGTAATGTCCTGGAGAGGCTGCTCTTCCACCTCCTGACCAAGACTTTGGATCAGTGAGTCAAAGCAGCTATGAAGAAAGAGGTGTTGTGCTTCAGGATATGTGGAGAACTAAAGCTGTCCCTCATGCACTGTGAAAGTCATTAGACCTGTTACCATTACTGAGGGCTGAGAAACATCCCAGTCTCATCATTAATGCCAGACATCTGCTTAAAGGGGTGCAAGATTCCTTATACTACAAAGTAGTCCTTTCCAAGACTCTCCCAAACATGAGGTGGAAAACTGGAACACTGTTCACAAATCTGAATACTGACAGCATCTCAAAAGAGTTAAAGCCAGGAAAAACAAAACTTGTGTCCACTTTCTTGCTGCTTATCAACTTTCCATGGTTCAAAGGTTTAAAAAACAAACAGGAGGCATTAGCAAGTGCGAGTGTCAGCTTTTCACTGTACTCCTTCCTTGCCTTGTCTCCTGCTGCCTGCTGAGAAGGCCAGCAGAATGGCTCATCAACTCAGCTGTCCTGTTTTGCCTTTTTACTTACTGTAGACTTAAGCCTTTCAAATAGAAAAAGAGGCGCAAACCAACTCAGGAGGGGGCACACAAGAGTTCCCCTAGCAAGGAGCTACACTGAGTAATGGGCAAACTCATCTGGTACATCCCAACCTGCTCTCGTACAGTGGACTAGATGCTCCTCCATTCACCCAGTTCTTGTTGTATAAAAGTTGCATAAACATTGTTTTAAACTGGCTGAAAAAAAAGCCGATGAGGAGCTCTGCCTGAGCCAAGGAGCACTTTGCAGCCGCTTCACTCGGGAGGAGGAGGAAATACTCCGTGGGTGGGAAGGGACATTGTTAAGACCTGCTGTAGATAACAGGGCTGTACCTCCTAATTTGGGCTGGAGTCAAGCGGCACTGAGGAGGGGAAAGAGCTGTTAATGTCTTTTTCTTTATGCCCAAGAGGGGCTTGGATGGAGTGGAGAATTAGAGTTGAAGTGAATTACTTAAACATTGCTGTTTAAATTGTTCTTTTGCTGAATCCTACAGCTTCATTCCTATGGTAACAAAAACGAGAATTTCCTAAATAGCTCCTTTTAAAACTGCAGTAGTAGCAGTTAATAAAGACTTAAAGGCCTTGTTCTTCCATGTCATCACAAGGTACAGTATGTGCCCAGAAAGCTAAAGAGGAGCAAAAATGCATGAACCAGGAGGAGAAAAACAAGGCATATACTGGATAGCACTGCTTAGCTGATGCTTTTCCAACTCATAACTCAGTTGACTATGAATGCTCAAAATACCTCTGCTTAGGAGCCTTTATATTTTGGCCAAAAAAGAGACAATGTCCAGCTGCAGCATGTGCTATCCAACTTGCCTTTTTGCTGTGTGTGTGCCAGGCTGAATACTCCAAGTTTCTCTGTTAGTGTGGATGATTTGCCCAGCCCCTGGCAGATGCAGTTCTCGTCTGTCTGGATGGGCCCTGCAGCTATGGAATGGGACATGGAAGTGTATGGGGGTTCTACTGGTGCTTAGGCAACAGGGAAGATACTAAAACTCCCACAGGCTTCCCCCAATAAATGTGTTAACTTCTATGCAAATCATTTGCTTGTGCAATCAGGTACATGAGACGCACGGCTGTTGTCACCTTTGGCTCAGATGCTTCCATTTGGGCAAAAGGGTGACCAGAGAAGTGGCTTCAGTAAGTTTCATCTGGAAAAGAGCCTGTGCCATCACAGAAATTAAGATCTCAACAACTCCAGTCATTTTTGAGTCATAGTTGGGAAAGCCCTGAGCAGACCTGTATTTGTATCTGTTGACTTATGCTACTTTCCCCTGTCTAACCCAGGGTGGGGGAACATATCTGGGAGAAAGACACCTGGGTTTGAAAGTTCCTACAGAAAAGATTCAAACAGCAGCAAAGCCAGAGAGGCCTTCAATAAATCTATGTTTTGTTTTCATTATTTGGGGATATGTCTGAAACACACTACCAGGGATCACTTCCCAATGGCAAGGTCTGGGCATGTGGGAAACAGAACTGAATTGAGTGTCACCCCACCCCCCATTCAAAAAACCCTGTGGGTTGCTGGAAAAGAAGCCCAAAATGATTTTTCTACTTCACAAATCCCTCCTCATATATTTTCCCCCACTAGTTGCATCTCAGGGACTTTTGGGGAGGAGACATGAGTTATTAGGGAGTGATTAGTTATCAAGCTCACAGCTCTGCTAGTAAGGCAGGGAAAGCTACCACAAGAGCTTCAAAGTCCTTGCTATACCAACTGATGGATGGAGGGAGGATTACTGTAATAAAGTGCTTCTGAAATCCAGAGATGTGGGTGGAAACAGACTGGATTTTCTGTTGTGGGTTTTGTTTTTGTTTTCTTTTTTTTTCTCTCCTTGCAGTAGTGGAGTAGATCAGTTGTCTTTTTTCCATTTGTTCTTAAGGATGGCAATGACAAACAGATGCTTAAGTGACTATTCATTAATCAGGTTTAACACCCATTATATTAATTGCCCGGTATTATATTGCTGGTAAAGTACTCTTTAAACACACACACTTTTTACATTCTCTAGTTTAGCACTTTTCAACCAGCTCCAGGTTCTCTGAAGGTATTGTGCATATATGTGTATAAGTCATAACAGTAATTAGGTCACTAATTTTAAGATTATTTCTTCCCCAGCAAGAATACAAATATATCCCCCTGGAGCAAGTAGTATTACAAGCAACCAGTTGCATTAACATGACCTTCCCATGCTCCTGTCCAGAGAATGGTGTTGATGCCTATTCAGAGGGTGAGCCCTGGGTTCATGGATCACTGAAATAAGTTGCTTTGTGGCCTTACCACACGGATACAAGCTCTTAGTCCAAGAAAGACTGTTGACTATTCGCAAAACTGCATTTGTTGGTTCTTGTCATGCTAGAACTAAAGAGAAGGAACACCAGGAACCTGGACTAGACACACAAGCATTTGCTCTGCTTTTGTCTGTTACCTCCTCCCTTTCCTCTGCTTATTTGCCTATGGATGTATGGTTCTCTATAGCCTTGCTTTTGGTGTAGTAGAAACCATTCATGCTCTGCTTGACATTTATCTTCCTTCTAAGCTAACCATGAAATAATGAAATGCAGAATTTCTCTAACCAAATGCCAGTGTTGTTCATTCAAGCATAGCTGCCTCCCCTGTTCCATCTCATTTAACTACATCTGACATCAGTTCTACCTGTATCCCCTCTGAGCAGCTGGTGGCAGCTGTTAGAGCTAAGACTAGTTCTGCAGTTTCTTTTTTTTTGTTTGTTTTGTTTTTTTTTTTTTTTTTGTTTAGGTTGGGCTAAATATAGCCTGCTCTTTGATTACTGAGGGAGGAATGCCAGGATTCAAGATTTATGTGTGCAGCACAAATTTTTCCCTAGGCCTGTGCCTAGCCACCCTCTGCAAGCTCTGGTCTTGATAAAGTAGCTGTCGTGCCCACTTGTCTCCTGCAGTTTTGCCAAAGGCAACTGCAGAGCTTCCTGGTGGAGTCTCAGGAATCATTCACCAGGTTATGATAAAGGCTTGCAGTGTTTTGGTCAGTCTGCTGTTCAGGGCACTGAATACACTGGTGTCTCCTAGGTTGTTGACTTTAACAGGTCCTTTCAGAAACATCAACAGTTTTATTCTTCCACAAACTTTTTTACTTCCCTGACATCTGAAGTCCCTGACTACCCCTTGCCTTGCACATACTTTTTTTTGGCGTAGCTTCTTCTCAGCTATCGCCCTCCCCATTCCCCCTGCCAATTTAGTACGTGTTCCCTAAAGACTGCATGTGGTGAAATGGCTTCATACTTCACATGAAAACTTTGCTTTTACAGTTGCCTTCTCAACCTCCTCACTCTGGGCTTCCGCCCATCTCTGTTTCTCATCCCCAGCTCCTTTGTTACTCTTTGCCCACACTGTCCGTACATGGTGCATCATTAAATGTTTAGGGCATGAGATCCAGATGAGCTAATCCTGGCAGCAGTGATGTGATGCAGGAAAGAACAGTCACTCTAAAGTGCTTCCTACTGTCCTGGAAACCGTTCCTTGGCTTGAACTTTGAGGATGTTCCAAGCTTTGACTGCTCCAGGCAGTCATTGTGTAAAACCTGCTTCATACAGGTTAAAAAGGGAAGCAGTGTGTATCTTTACATAGCTAGTCTTGGTCATAGAAGTGGGTAAATTTACCTATTTTGGCTTTGTGGCAGAGCAGGAGAAACAAGTTATGTTTGTATTTCCCAAGTAAACTTTCTACGTTTGTTTTTGTACCACCCTTGAACCTTTTACATTTACAGCTCCCAAAAATAACTGCAGTAGGTATATGAAAAACTAACACTGCCTTAAAGCAGGAGGATCAGTAAAACACTTTATGCTTCAACTGAGCTCTGGTTACAGGGCTGGGATTAGCTGCTGATGACTGGAGGTGTTTGTGCCCTCTCACCGCACACCTGGCATGCACTCCCAACATTCTGGTGAGCAGGAGAACTGAAGAATTCCTATAAGATAGCAGTGGGCAAGGAAACTATGGCATCCTTGTCCGTTTGCTTCTTTTTTCCAAGTCTGTGTTTGCTCAACCTTACTGACAGTCTTTTATACATCCCCTGCTGCAGAGGCAGTTACAGCTTTGGGCAAAGCCACCCCTCAGCTTCCCTTTCCCTCTCCACAGGCACTTTGCTGGGAGCTGACGGAGTGCTCCCCATTGCCACCCCACTGGTTATGGAACTCCCACCTCACCAGCTCTCAACCTGGCCTGCTGTTTGAACACACACTGCTTTCCATTCACCTTGGATCAAACCAGCCCCTCCTGTTTTCATTGAATTCTACCTCTTCCTGGAGACAGAAAAATAACTGAGAAGGGAGGTGCATCTGTTTCTATGGCCTTTTAATAATTCTGAATGGGAAAAGTTCTTTTTATGATTGTTTCCCACCAGGTAGAGCATTCACGCTGCTGGAGTTATTCTGCAGCTGTTACAGTTTCTAATGGATTTGCCATGTAGGTGTTGGGAAATGCCATATATTATGGTAGTGACGCTGTAGATAACTCATATTCTATGCATACAGAATGAAAAGATGAATGGCAAGAGAAGCATGATGCCCTGGGGAAGGAGGTAGTAGATATATTAAACATATGTGCAGCTTTAAAATGTCACAGAAATTGGCTGGAGTCTCCAGCTGCTTTTCCAGCAATGTTAGACAGTAGTCTGCACACAGGAAAATGAGAGAATGTTGAAAACATCAAGCCTGTCTTTGAAAGCACACGAAGCTGCTGACATTCACAGGTTGTTCTGTAGCTGCCGCACTGGGGTCAGTAAATAAGAAGCTGCAGACAAGCAAGAGCAGAGGCCTGGGCCAGTGGTATGTTACCACGTGAGAACTGTTTAGATAAGTGGCTTGAAAAGTTTTCAAGCTAGAAGGATGCAACTGGACAGTGCACAGGATATACTCTCCCAGGGAGGGAATTTCTGTAGTGCCTGAACAGGACTGTAGCTTTCCCAAGGGCTGTGGGAACAATGGCCACCACCGTGACCCTCCTGCAAGGCATGCCACTGGGACTGTCCTCACGTGGCCAGTATGGGAACTGGGTGAAGGAAGGAGGAGCCTGATAGTCTCAAGGGAATTGTGACTCGGGCATTGCCAAAGCTCCTTTCCATGGCTTCTCTTCAAGGCCAGGGCTGCTGAGATCCAGCCTGATGAATGTCTCCCAGCCTGGCAACATCTGAGACCCAACCCCTATCAGCCCTGTGGGATCCTTGTGACCCTTTATGGCTTATCCACTGACGTTAATTATTGACAGCAAGATAAAGCACAGAAGCAACATTTATTTTCATTAAAAACATATTTGGCAATCCTGTCTTTCACTGCTTAGCCAGTAGGGCTTAATTTCATTTTGACCCACAGGACCACAAGCACAAAAGCAGCTTGTCTTTACTTCCTTTCTCCCCTTCATGTGGCTATATTTTCCATCCAACTCTCAGTCTAATTATAATATGGTCTATCAGAGATTTGCACAACCCTCCTCTAGAGAGCTGCTTTTGTCAGCGGCTCATTTCTGTGCCTGCCTTGGGAGAAAAAAATCCCACTCCCCACAATGGTGGAAGCCAGCTAGACAGAGCTGTCAACCATGATCTTTTCCTGACCTACCCAGGAACTGACCCATTCCCTTGAGGAGCTTTAAAAGTGAGAACTTCAAAACTGTCATTCAAAGCAGGAAAGTGTGAAAAGAATTATAAGCTAAAAAATCAGAATGAGCTATTTATTTTTTCACTGCAGAATAAATAGAAAAATATTGAAGAGTCACCACAGAAGAATTAGACCCATGGGTGGCAGAAAAAAACAGACAAACAAAAAATCCCCACCAAACCCCACACTCTGCAAAACATGGGACATGAGAGTACGAGTGCCGAAACAAACACCTTGTTAACCAACCTCAGTGGCAGAATCTGTGATGCCAAGCACTGCTGTGTAACCCAGCTGGATTCTTGTGGTTATGTACACTGCAGTTGGTTCTCCTCCAGACTGATTTTCAACATGAAATAATTTAATAGTGATCTACAATATGACTTTGTCTGTTAGATCTATTTCCAGGCAAAGTTTCAAAAAATTTATCTCCAATTAAGAAAATTTCACCTTTATCTACAGGCAGCATGGTAGGTCTCAAGGATATCAAAGATGAGGAGAGAGGTGTGTCAGTGTCCTTATTCATGTATTTATTTAGAAAGGTATCCTTCAGGGATATGTGGTCTTACAGATGTTGTGGAAGTGGGTGCCTGCTTACCCCCACAGAGGATCTGGTGAAATAAACTTCTTTATAAAGCTGGGAATGACAAGTGGGCTGCCAACCTTCCACTGCTGTGCTCACACATCACTTTTCCCCTTGCTGCAAGAGGGAGCTGAGAAATTTGCCTTTTTTCCTGACCACAGTCAACAAATTCACTAAAGCAAAAGTATCGAGAGCTCTTGTGATTCATATCTAGCAAGTGCAACTGCAGATGTGGCCCTTAAATCCGCTCTGGTTATTTATGTTTACCTTGCTGATCAAATGCCAAGAACAGGAAGCACATCAATTTTCCCATAAAGCCCTGAAGGAACAACCCCTGCCTCTAAAGAGCCGTACACAACAAGGTTGAAGACAAGAGGCAACTTAATACAGCAAGCTGTGTCCTGGATAATCAGACATTCATATACTTGTCCTATTGACAACTTTGTCACTAAAGAAATAGGCTTTGGCATAGGACTGCCAATAATCCATCTAGAGACCAGCAAACATACGGTGGCCCTAGACGGCAAACAATTCAAACTGAACAAGAAGAAACACGTCCTTCTGATAATTGATGAGTGAAAAATGTAAATTCTCCTCGTTAAGTGTCAGTGGAAGAAGGATTCATTTATGAGCTGTACTGGTAAGGCATGAAAAGTAAATGATGCAAAAGAAGATGACAAAAAGCAATACAGGCTCATTTTTTTGCTTGAAAGGAAGTGACTGACCCAAATGGTTTCAGAGCCATTTGGAGAGAGAGGCAGACTGGTCCTGGAAGCACCAGCTGACAACCCTGCTCAATTCTGTCTCACTGAAATAAAAGCAAGCACAGGCTGAGGCAAGAAATCAAAATCTTGCCTTTAATTAATCTTCAGTGTCCCATGGTAATCTCAAATAACTACATCTTGTACATGAATACTCTTTTGTTAGTGTTCAGTGTAATTAAACCAGTCTAGTTCTCACCAACCAGCACCATGTATCCTCAGTATCCCTTTGGTAATTTCTTGGCAAATTTTGTTTGCAGTTTCTGACCTGGCATCTGAAATAACCAAGCCTCTCCCATGAAAACAAACTACCTCTATTTTAAACATACTCAGTATGACTGTTTTCTTCATTAATTTTCTATTTAGGAGCTAGTATGAAAGAGGCCCCTGAGATTTAACTCAGTACCACTATGGTGGAAATTCACATAGTGCTCAGTGAAGACTGGGAGGAGTTTTGAAGCCTGTACTATAAGAAATACTTCTATAGTTTGAACAGGCCTTATGTATAGTTCTGCAGACTTTTAGGACTGCACAGAAGAGATCACACTCTGTTTACACTCCTTCCTGCTGGAAAAGGCAGACACATTGGATTCTCAACTATGAAAGGAACTTTTCCTGTTCTGTTTTCCTAGTAACCCTCTACAGAATAAATCACCAAAATGTATAGGAATTTCTTTAGCCTATTTTATTTTCATGAAGAAGCCTCAGTAAAGTTGCCTATTTCCTAAGCAGCTCTAACAGCTAGAATGTATATTTATCTGTAAAATCACAGGCAGTTACTGATGTGCGTAGTAAAACCAGCATCAGCCCTGTAGCAGGCTAGTTTGGCACCCCTGTAAAAGTAAGGCAAGAGACAGACCATGGAAAATGCAGAAGAACCTTTGAGCAGTTTCTTAAGTTCTAACATTTTACAGGTATTAAAAGTATAATGATTTGCCTGCAGGTCTTCAGACCCAGCTGGATAAAATTTTTGGATCATTAGGACTAATTCCATATTCGATACCACATATCTCACATTACATCTGTACCTAAAAGACTTTTTAATCACCTAAAATAAATTTGAATGGCTCATTTTATAGCATTTCATCAATAACTAAACATTTACTGAATGGTGCCTTCCTAGTAAGCTGTGAAAATGTTAATATAATCCATTCTGAGGAACTTTGTTCACATCAGAGTGCTGCAAGTTTTACTTCCTGTTCCCAGTGCCACAGCACAAACAGGGACTGCCTGCAAATAGAAGTAGGGGACTCAATAGAAGAGAATGAGTTTCACATTTGAGTTGAAAGAGTACATTGCCACCTTAGATCCTTCTTCGAGTTTCTGCACAGGAGGTAGCTGACAGGTTGGGAAAAAAGGCAGGGAAAATACAATGACCAACAGTAGGAGTTGGAACAGGGCTTAGGGAAACATGTTCATGATGAAAACACCTTGAAGCTTGATTGTCAGTTATTTTCTGTTCATTCCCATTAACACTGTTGCTCTTGGTGAAAGTTAAAATGCTTTTGCTATGGATAACATGACAGAGAATGGAAAAAAGGCTTTAGTTTCAAGAGTGAGCAGTCTGACATCACGTGTTAAAAGTACGAAGTCATTGTGCAATTCCAGGACTTCTCTGTTCACTTTAGCAGGTAGCTCTTAAGCAGACAGAGCTCTACACTCCTGTGACATTCTAAAAGCATATTTCATGTAGCATTTCAGAACACTTTGAATCTGCTGATTGCAAAAGTGCCCTCAGATCTCAAGCTGCTCTTCTCTGAAAAAAGTTTACAGGCCAGTCATGAACACAGGATGATCAGTGTGGCTCCCAGAGTACTAAGCCAGTGAGAGTAATTCTGCACCTGGGTTGCTTCCTAAGGTGCAATCCAGTTGCATCTCTACAGTTTCTGAAGAGTCTTAAGGATGGTCTTAATGATATTGCTCTTATATTTGGAGAACAAAATTAATGAGGTGGGTTTTGTATGGGTTTGGTTTTTTCAGTATGAATATTGACCTCTAGAAAAATTTATCTTCTTGAAGTTTGGAGCACAGAGCGGCATTCTCTAGTTCCCACCTGGATTGCAGGCTTTCTGAGGAGTAAGGCCAGTGGCCCAGTGAAACCCGCAAAACTGCCCAGAAAAGTGCATGAATGTGTGGAGGTGCTGGGTCACCATGGGAATGGGGACTGTCTCTTGTGTAATGCATAATGACTGTTCTACCTTCAGTTTACCCCTGTACCTCTCAGCACACTGTAGCCACTGCTTCAAAAAAAAAAAAAATTGTACACTGAAAACAAGTGTTATCTACCATCTTACTGTAGGAGGATTTATGCCATCTGTGTCTCCAGAAGCCGAGTCACAGCAGATCCCTCAGCCCATGCATTTGAAAGAAAACCCTGTTGCCTAAATCTTGTCACACAGGTGGTGCATTTGTTACCATACTTCAATATTCAGTGACCCTGGAGAAACTGATTGGCACTCATGTGAGATGTATGTGCAGACTGTCTGCACTATTATACCCTGCAGTCAGTGCAGGGTTCTCTAGTCTGCTGCTCTCAGCAGCAGAGAACTTGTCCAATTTTAGGTAAATCATGAATATTCTAGGATTTTATTCCTCTTTAAATAATTTCCCCAGTGACAAACATTTATGTCCTTCATTGCAAGTGGGTCAGAGAAGATGACTGCAATAATCCTTCCTGACCTGAAAAAATGTGATCCTGTTGACCACGTGTATATTAAATCAAGAATTTTTCCCTGGTGCTTAGTTGACTTTTTTTTTCCCCTTGAGCTAAAACTGCTATAGTCATGATCCTCTCCTCTGGGTCACTTCCTTTTTTCTTAACAGAGTTTGTATTCTATATATCTGATATTCCTACACACCAACCACATGGAGCCCCCTCTTCATTTTATGAGACAGGTGATTTTCATAGTACTGCTATGGGTTTTTTTTTTTTAAAGAATATTAGGTGTTGAAGAAAAAATATGTAACTTTCTGTATTTGTTTTATTTAACATATAGCTTTATAGCACTAGGTTGAAAGCATTAGCCGAGTCAATATTTTGACTTCACTACAGGGTTGTTAATGAGAACTTGCAAATTTAAACTCATTAAAATGAACAGCACAATTTGTGCAGCAATGGGTTATATGCAAGAATAAGGATTAACAGGAGCATGTGGAATAGCAGCACACAGTTGCAATTTGTTCTGTAAATTCACTTGAAGATCTGAACAAAAACACAGAGCTTTCTGCTGACCCATGAAAATTTGTAGCTCTGGCTAAAATGTAGCATTTGAAGACACACTGGCAGATAAAGTGAGAGCTTGCACAGAGGAGATCCTGCACATACTGGGGAGGAAATCTACAAGCAGTCAGTTTTAGAAACAAAAATCTAAGTTAACACTTTTGGAAGATGAAAAAACAAAGTCACAGAAAGGTGAGCTTTAGTTACAATTCTTCAAACTAGATGAAAATTTCACAGGATTAGTTGCGAAACTAATGAAGAACATTAGTTGTGGAAAATTAATTCAAGGCTCCACAAAATGCTAGACTAAATAACCTTGTGCAGTGTCCTGAACAAATGCCGTGGTCCTCACAGATAGAATGAGGTTGATATCTGAAAATAAATTAAAAAGCCTGTGTTTATTCTTGTGGACTTTGGAGCAGGGGCCATCAAGAGGAGGATCAGTTGTGCCATGGACCATACCCACTGTCCACTATTTCCTGAGTCATGGGTGCTGCATTGTTTTGATTCAGAATTTGGAGCACTTCCTGCAAATTCTGTAAAAGTACATAATCTGTAAAAGTTACAGTTCAGGGTTCTTTTCCACCCCTGCCTTGCAACAACACTAGATTTCATATAGCACAGCACTAACACACCCTTACAGTAGCATGGATTTCACATACTGAGTGCGCACTGGACAAAACCTCCAAGTAACTGATACCAAGGCGGTATGTGTTCAGGAGTCTGACCCAGACCTCTCCAGCTCAATCCAGACCCTGACTTCTTGGACCAAGGACTCTCTTCCTGTTGTCTGCTTGATTGGAAACTATAACATGCTGATAGGGGCATTTTAAGTTGCATAAACAGAGATGTACCACAACCTTCTGTCTTCATCTCCCAGATACAAGCACCAGCAGAGTGCTTCCTATCACAGGACAGCAAGAACATGCCCACGGTCACAGAGATTTTCTGTTCAACAGCAATGTGGTACTTCTACATTAGCCTGGCTCGGACTTCTCAGAGAGAAAGAAGAGGTGGTTTGATAAGAGCTTTGACAATTGAAATAATGAGGAGACATTGCTAATGACTAGCACACGACACATCAGGATCATAGGTTCAATAACAGGAGCTATTTAGCCGTGCTGTCTCAAAATTCTGACCTGTGTAAGCGAAATCAGAAATGCAGGAGCCACACTTCCTCTGACAGGGATGAGTGTCATCTGTCAGGATAAGCCTCAGTTTTCAGTCTGACAGGTGGAGCTGGAAGCAAAACTACTTAACATAGCCTTAAATAGTGGTAGGGTAGTACCAGGGCTCTCCTAAGTTTCTTAGGACATTGCTTAGGTTTAACTATTCAGGCTGGATATTTCCATGCTCTGTGTCTGCTTCAGGCTACCTTTTTTTTTTTTTTCCTGGAAGATGTCTGCAGGAGCAATACAGACATTTCTAAGAAAAAGGTTAGGAAAAAAAAGTAGGTTGTGTCTGTTTTAAAAAATATTCTTGTAGCAACTTTACCCAGATGTTCTAGTGTTATCAGTCCCCAAAACAGCAAGAAAAAGTATGACAGGAAGGGGATTAGCATGTCAGCAAGGGTATGCTTTTGCTATGCCTCTGAAAGTTTACCTGTGTTTGGTAGCAAGCCAATGCCTCTGGAAGTCCTGAACTGTGTTTCACATGCTGGAGCTAGAAGTTAAATTTTCCTCACAAGTTTATCCTTATGGAAGACATTCCAGCTCGGGATATAGGACACTTTCTTTTCAAGAAGCAGTGTAGGGAAAAAGCTTGGGCACAGGCACTCTGAAGAAGTAATGAAGTGCACAGGAGACAAGAGTCATGAGAAATGAAGAGCAAACAGCAATTTAGGATTAAGACTGCCTTTCCATTAGCTTATCTGAAACAGATTTGTCTCAGGAAGCAGTTCTGGAAGCTAAAAAATGCAGCTCCCAGCCTCAGAGATTCATGGCAAAATTTCAGTGCCTTTACCTCATCTCTGTGCATCAGTGTGAACTTTTCTCTTTCCATGCTTGGGCTTTGATGGAGTTTTATACACTCTTTTTTACATCCAGTGCATCTAGAAATAAGGAATGAACCCAGCTCAGTCAGAGACACTTTCCTACTGAGCAGTGTTGGAAGAAGTTGGCAGAGGGATGTCTCCCTCCTGCCTGTGGGGTGGTTATGCTATGGGTAGGTGGAGATATCCTGTCTCAAGGGTGCCGAACCAGCCAGTACCTCCCACCAGCAGAAAAAGTCCTCAGCCCTGTGCTTTGGGTTACACCTCACTGGCCGAGGAGAAAATTTAACTTATACACAGTAAGAGTAAACACACAGGGAGATGGATATACATGCACACACACAAACATATCTCTCCAATTATCTTGTGGCAGTTGGGGTTTGTGGCCTCATACATCCTCTTGTCTTTTGAGTAGCCTGGGCAGAGCCTGCAGTCCTGCAAACAAAATTCCAGTTTTCAAGCACACCAAGGGTTTTATGTGGGCTATTTCTGAGTTTAAGGAACTAAGGTGCTGAAGAAAAAAAAGACTGCCTGTGTAAAGTTACCATTTATTTTTCTATTTTGTCTACTGTTCTATATAGAAGTCATTCCAGACGAGTTGTTTTTTCATCTGTTTCAACTGGAGATCAGTTCTTTTTGGCTTCTTGAGTGACTTTTTTTTTTGTTTAGACTCTTTAGTGCCAGACTGGAATGCTATGTTCAAGAGAGGACAGTGAACAGCTTGGGAAGCAGTTCTAATACCCAGAGTATGCACCGTGCAGCTGTAGGACCAGAAACCATTGTCAGTGCATTAATTTTAGGTGTCCACCTTACTTCTAGATGTTTGTCTTAGCTAAATGCCCATAAGACTCTTAAAAGAGTTAGTGATGCAAATGCCTTCCCAAGATTTAGCACTTGCATAGCAGTGAGGAAGCTTTTGTTTATCCTTAGACTCCAGTTGAGGCTTCCCCAAGCGATGAGCGTGGGGCACTCCGTGCACTGGCATTTACATCAGCTCAGCAGGACACTGCTACTTAGCTTTGGTGGAATTTTATAGCCTGTTTTATTGCAGCAAGGGCAGCAGTGTGGTGAATCTCAAATAAATCTCATCTGATGGATTTGCTGGCACCTTACTCAGATTAAGGGTGAAAAGTATTTCAGCCTCAAAGCTCAACACATTTACCACCAACATAGGCACCATTTAAAACCACTAGTGCAGTTTTAACTAGGAAATTTATATTAAAAAATGCATTTACCATGTGAGGACACATCATAGATGTGCACTACACGCATGCAGTGAGCTTGTATTTGGTATTACCCAGCCTGAGTCAGAGCTTTAGACACAACTAGATAATGGTCTCTTCTGCTGTGTTTTCTCCCCAACGCAACAAGTGAATAAAATGAGTGTTCTGGAGTTCATCTGCTGCTGAAACAAGCTGTGAGGGAAATAATTCATTTAAGAGCAACCTCCATTTCATGTCCACTCAGAAAGTGAGCTTAATGCAATTTCTTTATAAATTAACTTCCTCTCCCCTTCTCTCCAGTTCCCTTAACTTTCTGCATCCATGCTACAATACCAAAGCAAACTGTCTGAATGGCATTTTTCACCTTGTCCAAAACTGCCATGAGGAAAAGTCTGTTATCCCATTGAGAATAAGGCCAACTTTGCAGACTTGAAAATCAGAGGGGTTTTTTTTGACAGAATCCTAAAACCCTGGGAGTATATACACTTTTGCATTTCTGTTTGTCCATTACTCAGGGAAAACCAGGGAAAAAAAAAAGGCATGGTTTGGTATGTAGTTCTTGATTCTATATGTAATATCTTCATTAAACTGTGCCTTGTTTGCTTAAGCCCCAAGTATGTGGAACTGAAAACTTAGCTAAGATCTATTTATAGGGCAGTGTCACCAGCCTGTGCAAGTGTTAAGTTAATCATTCTGACTGCTGCCTGGTGCATCTGCTGGGTGAAACAATACTCCCCTCCAGCATTTGTCCCTGTGCACAGGAGTTTAAGGGTCTGAAATTCCCTGTGTCTTTCCTAGGTTTTCTATGCCCTGTTACAAAGGAGGTTTTTGATGGATTTGCACTGCCTACCCTTATGATCTCTTTTTTTTTTTGTGTTCTCTTTGAGATATCCCTTTGCTGAAGAACAGTGAAAAGGGGATCTTACAGCTCTGCTGCCTATCTTGAGGACACATCCTTCCACACTGGATGCCTTTGTGTCAGACTTTTCCTGCTTAAACCTTTGCTTTGCTCAAAGCTTTCTGAAAGCTGCATTGATTCATCATTTCCACTGTGGCTTGCAGGGGCATGAAACCAATATTTGTATTAATCTGAGGCATGTTAATTTTGCATCTATAGCAAGTGATAAAAGTCTGACCTTTACCAAATATACAGGAGATGCCTACAGATCTAGTATGTCAAATTATTTTTCTATTTCTTTATGGAAGTTTTCCCTCAACATTTTTCTATATTTTTGTGTATGAAAAGATACAGGTGATTTCTGAGAAGAGCTTGTACCTTTTTGAGCAGTGGGATTAAAATCTGTTTAGAAAGGAAAAAGTCAATTGCTTTACTAGTTTGATGTAGAGTATTTAGTAATTTTCTTCCTATGATCTAGGAAGACAGCATCTCCCTGCTTTTTTGCATCTCCTAGGGATTCATAGTCTGACTTGTGGTGTCATTCATACCAGTTTGCCTGAATGTTCCAAGCTACTCCCAGTGAATTTTAACTGCTAAAGAGAACAGTTTTAATATGAATACAAGTACAAGGATTGTGTTTATGTGCACACAGCAAATGAGTGACAGTTCTAAAGTCCAAGTGTGTCTATGCCATCAGTTAATTAGCAGCCAGAAAAAAATACATATATTTCAATATTTAACCTTGAAGTCAGGCTGGTTTAAAGATCTGAAGCAACAAGAACAAATGTTCTCCAGTAATTGAGTGTCAAAATGAACCACAGTGAGCTGTTGTGGACAGGAAGAGCCTTTGGTCCTAGTTTTCTAGCATCTCTTCTTAATTCTGCTGCTATTTATAATATAAACTTGAAAAAGCTTCCATCAATTTGGAGTTACTTCCTGTGGTACAAGAAGGTTTTATTAATCTCAGAGAAATACTTAAAGTCATTGACTTTGAGCAGCTGTACAAGTGCAAAGTGTGGATGATAGAGCAACTTCCCTGGGAATAAAGGAAGGGGAAGGTGGAACTGAATTCCTGCACTCCTATTTCAGCTATTAAGATTCTTCTGTTTGTGTGTGAGGATTCAGAGCACACCTGCATACATTTTCAGACTTCTCTGCATCATCAGGGTGGCTGAACACACACCTCCATGGGCTTTCAAACAAAGCTGAGATTCTCAGTGTCTGCTGCCATCAGTCAGGGCTACAGTAATGGCAGCAAATGTCAAAAAACAATGTAGTTAACTCATGAAAGATGGCAATGCTATTGTGACTAAAGAAGACTGCAGCTGACTCAGCCATCTGGCTGATTTTACATGCACTCAACTCCACAAATCAAGAAGATTTCTGGAATTAATGTATTTCACAGGCCTGCATCAAAGACAAACAACCATTACAAGTGGCACTTGAAGTCTCAGCACAGGTATTAAAAACAAACAAACAAAATCAGCACAAAAATACTGTTTTCCTGACAAACGACCCCTTTCACCACAGTCATAGCATTATGGAGTAGTTTTCCTTAAGGCTGAAAAGATGAATTGTATCTTAAAGTCTATCATCTAGAAACTTCTGCAACAGATTGGCCACACAAATCAATGCCAGTGAAATGGAGAGCAAAATCTTGTTACTTGCATTTCAGTTTAATGTGATTCTTAAGTTGGTTTATGTTTACTCTGCTTCTGCCTGGTTCCTTTCTTTTGCAAGGACACTTTATCTGGAAGGCAGAGTTCTGTGCTGGCTGGGCCGTCCATAGGGTGTTCTTTTCCCTTGGAAGCACACAAAGATAACACGCAAACGCGCTGATTCAGAAGTCTTAACAACAGTTCGAGCTAGAGGTATTCAAAGTGTTGCAGGTTTGTGGTTTTGATTGAGTTTTGATTTGTTGTTGTTCATTGTGGGGAGGGGGGGGTAGTGTTGTGTTGTTTTTTATTTCTCTCTTTTTAAAAGCATATTCCATATTCCTAGGAGTAATTTCTAGAGTGTAAAAATCTTAATCTGCCTGTAGGAAAGCAGAAGACAGGTTTGCCTCACTGTAAACAAATACTTCAGCAACACCACTGTGCTTTAAAACATCCTTGTCAAAATCCCTGTAGAACCACGGTGTTCTTCAAAAGAGGTCTACCAACCTGAACACAGTCTTGGTAATTTTACATCCCTCAGTTAAGAGACTGACACATTGAGTCACTAAGGTGCAGCCTACTTGTGCCCAAGCCCAGAGTGGTTTATTCTGAGGAGCTGAACTGCAAGACATCCTTTGCCTGTGTCCCTGTGTGCCAGAGGGGCACAGATAGCCAGGAGATTACCCAGACATCCAGGGGATGCAATGATCCAGTGTCCAATTTTCATGATGCTTTATGCAGAGCAATTCTAATTTTAATGCCAGAAGTTCCGTATCTCCCAATGAGGGCTGCAAACTAGGAAATAGAAGCCTGAGGGTTCTCTCACTCCTTGGGTGGTCTTGCCAAGTCACAATTGTTCACTACCTCAACTTCTCCCCATCCCTGAAGAATATAGTACCTTTTAATTTCCTGCTTCCTCTTTAATTATGGCAGGAACCAGCAAGTCCCAGCAGAGATTAGAGGGTTCTCCCTACCATTTGCTAGAAGGCAAACAAAAGTGGTGTGCAAAAATCAGCTGATGTTTGTATAGCAACGAGTGCCTTGTTTGCAGCGCACCATATGGATGCAAAGTTTTCGTCTGGCATAATCCTACAAGCAGATGCCTGAAGAAGCAACTGCTCATCTGAAGTTTTTACTAGAGGAACCTCCCATTTCCTTTACGCCACAACCTCCTCCATCTCTAACATATGGAAGTTAAATGTAGTTATGACTCAGGGGAATGTTTGCCCTTAAAGAGCTTTCCCTGAATGCGCTTTCCATGAGGGATTTTCTTTGTCAGGTTTCTTAGAAATCATTTGCAGAGTTTCCATTCTTCTGTAGATTATATTTTATATGCAGCAAAAAGCCATTTTCTTGTACTAATGTTACGATTTCAGGGACAGATTTGCCGTCAGGGCTGGCTTAATATCAGCCCAGCTGAACAGTTTGGTTCTTTCACTTTTTTTATCTGCAAGAAACCCTGTGGAAGATGCAAGGTAGCCCTAATGGGAGGAGAACTACTTTCTTTATTTGGAAGAGACTACTCAAAGAGCAGCTAGGGCAAAGTAAATTATGTTAGCCTACCTGAATTAGTTTGGGTTACCTATGTCTTGTGATGTAGTTGTCATTAAGGAATAGATGTCTTGCTTTGAAAATTAGCATCTTGAATTCAAATTTTGCACGTCAGAGATTTCTTGTACAACTTTAGGTCAGTCACTTCAATTCTAATGTAATTATTAGACTAGATGTTTACTTCAACAAAGTCTGGGGAGGACAAATGGTTTTAGACCTTTAAATAGTTGAATACCACATCAGTGGTAGGCTCCACACGTAAGCATGTCAGCTTGTGTTATAATTGTGTAAAAACTGTTTGGAGGAAATAAAAGATATAACAGCATCTGTCATAGAACAGAGTATATTTAGGGTTGCTGAGGAAATTCATTTACAGTGAGAAAAAGTAGATAAAATTTCCTTTACTGCTAACTACCTCCTGGGCCCCCAGATTAGTTTTCTCTCAATGTATTTCAATGTCAAAATAATTCTCTTGTAAAAGAAAGGACCATAAAGATCATATACAAGAAAAATGTTTTAAAGTGTGAACATGGGAAATGACCCTGTTTCCCAGGGAAAAGTAATCAATCAGAATATTTTAAGCAAAGAAGGTTGTTGTCTTCACCTGTACCTTCACCATCTTGCCCAAGCACCTCAAAGTCCAGTGTCCTGTCCATTCACTGAGCATCCAATAGAACATGTTCTCCATGAGGAATCTCAAAGACACAAGGATTCAAGAAGCCCTCAACTCTGGGTGCTCCTGTTTGGATCAATCAGAGTCCACTACTTAGATGCCTTCACTATTTCCTGCAAAACATAGCTCTGTGCTCCTGGCATTTCCTCTCATCTGTTGATGCATTTAAAGACCACACCATCCCCCCCAACTTTTGGTACCTGACCCAGGAATACACCAGGGCCTTTCTGAAAAGCACAAAGCACGTTGTCTTCTAATAGAAGTGGAAGAAAATTTTGCTCTTGATGTGATGAGGGGCAGGTTCACACGCTTGCTTTAAAAAGACTGGAGGTTATAAAACATTTCTTAATGGAATGTAGGAGACTCAACAAGTTGGTTTAAAGAAAATGTTTTTCCTCTCAGTCCATTTTAAACTGTCTCCCTGTGTTTTTCCCATTGGCACTGAAGCACTCATCTGAAATAGCTCTCCCCTGTAGAAACTTCTGTCCCACAGAACGATGTGGTTGAGAGAACATCTTTATGCAATATCCCAGTGGTACTTATTAGCCCTTAAATGTATGCCTGGTGCCATTTTCCCATGGAGACCAGGAGGGCTAAGACATTAAACCTGCCTGTGAGCATCAGGGTGCAGTAAGAATTAAGAATGCTTCCCTTCAAGAACCAAGGCTATAGACAGAAACCTAGTCATAAGTCACTACAAATCAAGGAGTTAATTAAAAAGCATCCTACTTTTACTATTTACTTGCTATTAACAAATACACACCCCCTGCTCCACACAGTTTAGTTAGGACAGCTTAAGCCAGATGAGAAATTTAAATACGCGGCCCATGCCCAGCCAGGAAGAGGGCCTTCCTGGAGTACTTTTGCCTGCACACAAAGGGACTTTGTGTGCTATAGGTATTACAGAGAAAACGTGCAGAATTTGTTCTGCTAATGGACAAAGACGAGCATGCACAACCTTAGAAGTACAGTAAGCCTAGTCCACCTTCAGCACATTGCAATGACAGGCAGTTTTGAGATGAGCACATCCTGCCAAGATCTGCCCTGCAAAGACACCCTGCAAAGAACATACCCAGAAGACAAGAAAAGTGCTCTGAAATAAGAGAGAGTGTTAATTTGAAGCATAATGACTACTACAGAATACATCTCTGTCTAACTGTCCTTATTTTTAACTTACTATTTTATGATTCAGTTGAATTCCTTTTCAGGGTTTTGTCCTTGCTCAGACTGCAGCTCCAAGAGCTCAAACTGTATGTCTTTCATTTCCCACACCAGGGATTCAGAAATAAAACACAAACTTACAATATTGCCTGTGTGATATCAAATTTCTTGTGGAATTGTCAAATTGAAGTTTCATATCCTGGTTTATAAGCCACCATGATCATATTCCCTGTCTGAAGGGGCTTCAGTGCCTTACACAATTTTTTTTACAGGTTCTGCAACAAGATTTGCAGGGGTGGTTCAAGATAATGAGGCAACGTTTTTGTTAGCTAGAGCTGAGGACTGTAGAATTACACCTCACTATAGCTTCAGGTAAAGTCACCAAGATTTTTATGATAGACACTGAAATGTGTAGAGACTGAACTCAGTAAAAGAAGCAGTTTCTTCACTGAATCTGGTGGGAGATGGTCCTGTGTCAGAAGCAAGGCAAAGGAACATTTATCTTTCAGATCTCTCACACAAATTTTCATTTTGTACTGTCCTTCAAGGCTTAATTCTCTACAATATAGATTGAAGTTTTATATATATATATATATACAGAGAGAGAGAGCACCAAGTGTCTCACTGAGACAGGCTGTCTTTATAGACAATCTTCAGAGTTTAGCAGCAAATTAATTTATTTTCTAGATAGCACATGGTGTTTATATGCAAGGGTATTTGGTGACTGCTGGATCAAAATATAGCACCAGCAGCTAACAGATAGTTACTAGATCATGTAGTACGATACACTGGCATACAAGGAAAGTAGGATTATCAGATCCTGAAAAAACTTTGACTTGTTGTGTATCCCATAGAAACAGCATGACATTTTTCTTGGAGAAGGGCCACTCACAAATGAGTCAAGCCAAAAGTCTAGAAAAACAGCAAAAACCCACTGACTAGTTCAGGCCCAAATGCTGAATCTTCAGTACAGAACATTTTCTGCCTAGGAAGATTTCTCAGTGCTTTCCATTGACTACAGCCAGGCACCACCTTTGTTTTCATGGCATCAAATCATTCACATCCTTTTTTTGCATGTTTTCAAGGTTAGACAAGGAAAGGCCAGTCTGTAGTAAGGGCTGCATCTCCTCACCTGAGAGTCTTCTTGCATACCTTCCCTTGCTGCCATTGCTCTCCTCAGCCTCCTCTTAAGTTCCTAAATTCAGTCCTCTCCCAAGTTCCCCTATTAGTGGAGTTACCACTGACACTACAATGAAAGTCACACCAAGCTGGGCACAGGCAACACAAACACAGGTAGGACATGACTGTATTTCCACTTCTGCATATTTTCCTTTCTGCTCATCATTTTCTGGTCTCACTTGCCTTTGCCCTGCTTGGAACCTCCTATTCATCCACCCTTACCTCTCACTTTCTAAGCCCCCATTGCTCTGCTTGACACTGCTCTGTGCCCTGCCCAGCACACAGGGGAAGAGAACAGGGGCACATCCTAAGTAGCCCCAGAGAGGAGGACAAAAAAGTGTTGCCTTGGTTTATTAGTGCTGGATCTCTGATACCCGGTGAAGTGTGGGCCAAAAATCTAGTTCTTTGCATTGTAGGTCCTAGGATGAAGCTCCTTATTTAAGTGTGTTTTGCAACACAGCTGATGATTTCTGGAAAAGTCCTTTCTCAAAGCAGGGAACCCTTTAGGGGAAACACTCTCAAAAGCACTTGGAGTGTGTTGTGGATCTCTAGCACATGGAGGCACACCTGGTCTCCAGTACAGGAAATAAAGTGGCCTATTTTCCATCAGTGGAGCCAAGCTAAGTTTAGAAAAAAATAATCAAGGCAATTTAAAAAAACCCCACCTGCTGAAGACCCATGTGCTCGTAAACACACACCATAATGAATTAGGAAAATTTAGATCATCCCAAGGGTTATTTGACTACAATATACAGAGATCAGCTTTTATTTGCCATAACCTAGATTGTGTGGCTGGAGCTGAATATAAGTTAGATCACATCAGATATTTCCCATCCTTTGCAGTTCCAGGAGTTGAACTCAGTGATCCTTGTGGGTCCCTTCCAACTCGGCATATTCTGTGAGGGTGAACCTTGGCACAGATTGGATTCTCAGCTCATTCTCCAGAGCATGCAGGAAAGACATTGTGAAACAAATCATAAAAGAGGCTCTTTGGAGCCTTGGGTATGAATAAAATAAGTTAGGAACAGAGCCAGATAAAGAGAAAATGTGTGACTTGCATAGTGGGAGGAGCCTCTAAAGTGGAATTGCAAAAAACTCTAAAGGTCTGATCCCGTGCTGTTCAGACAGGCATTCACATCAGGCTCATCTACTGTCATAAAAGAATGGGTGTAAAAGTGGGGGTCTGCCTGCCAGCTTCAACACATGGCCTCACAGAGTGCTCTGAGCTGCTCTTCTTCCCTCTCCAGACAAGAAACATATACTGAATTTAACGCTTCTGGCCTGAACATGGGTACAGTTTGCACAGAGGAGGTAGTCCACACATAGCTATGTTACAAAATTGACATTTTCTGCATAAAAGCCATATTTCTAGAGCAGGTTTTCATTAAAGTGACTTCATATGGGTTCCTTTGCTTCAGTTAGACTAACTCCAGAAAAAGAAATACTTTTAGCCCAGAAGTTGACCATCAATGTCTAAATTTTAAAAAAGCACTTTATTCTCTACAAGTATTTCATGTTCACAAATACTTTGTTCTCCAAGACAAGCATATCTTCTAAAATATGTTGCAAGTTTAAAAACCAAAACATTCAACCTCTGTAACACCCCTGGCTCCACACCAATAAAAAACCTCAAAGCCCTCCAAGAAATCATAATCATCGTCCTAATAAAAGGAAAAACATAGGAGCAGCTAGAGCACCTAAGCTTGCTCAGTCATGTTCTTGAGCAGAGACCACTAATTAAAAACAAAATTGATTATACTTTTATATCTTATCCCATCAGAAGGACAGAGGAATACACAACTGTTCACAGAAATGCACTGGGAGCCTCTCTGGCCACAGTTGAGGATTTATTAAAGTGACACTTTACAAGATAAAATGGGACACCCAAGTAATCCGGTGTTAGTATTTGAAAGGGATAGGTGTGAATTAAAGCTTTAGACTAGACTTTCCAGACATAAAGCATTTAATCCCAAGGCTTACATAACACAGCTGTATGAAAAGCATTAGCAACAAGCCACGGTTCCATGCCTAGGGATACACAATGATCCAATGTCCTCTTTTAAACTCATTAATAACAGCAGTATCTTGAGTCCTCAAGTGGACAACCAGTGGGCATCCATAGCCCTACCCTCTCCAATTTCAAGCTCCTTGACCCAAGAAAAAGCTCCCTAGCAGAAACCAACAGCAGTAGATTTTGGAGCTTCACAAAAGAGCCGTTATTTTTAGCACACCCTGTTTCCAGCTCCATGCAGTTACAAAAGTTAACCATAAACTGATTTTCTTACTTAAATAAGCCATGGTTCATTTTTACCTCTGTTTAAAACTTTATGCAGGATGAAATGTTAAGACTGACAAGGTTGAAATGAAATATCAGAACATTCTTTGACCTTGTCATCACCATTCACTTCTTACTTTTCTACGCAATGAAAATTTTTTTTAAAAAAAATCAGCATATTCCCATGAAACTTGTTGATTTGCATGAATTGGCATTTTCCCGAAGGAAAAAAAAAAAAAGGTTTCTGGAAATATTTCAAGCAGTTCTCTACACAAGAAATGCAAAGCAGAAAAATTGCCCCAGCCAGTAAAGTTTGAATTCCCCGATGGCTTCTGCTTTGCTCCCTTAACTCTGGCCAGAAGACAGAGCCTTCCCTGAATTCCCTCCTGCAAGATTATGTAATGTGAAATAGTTCTCACTGCTTCTTGGGTTGCTTTACACTATCATAAATCTACACATATATTACATTAATGGAACTGATGTAAGTAAGGGGTAGACATGAAAACTCCTGTTGTGTATCCAGGCACAAAATCAGTGTTTGCTTCAGGAACATCCCCAGGCAGTAGTTTCTGTGCAGGACGCTTACCTTTGTCAGGTAGCTACTTCCCAGCTTTCTGACCTTGCATCCCACTCACCAAAGAACATCCCCTCCAAGCTTAGACCGACGTAAGCAGCCCCGGGGCTTGCTGCAGTTTAAAGGGAGTGCTGCTGATCGCCATCACCTGGCTCCCTATTTCCCAACAGCCCCAGGCTGCATTTCCCGTGAGGGCTTTTCCCTGCGCTATTCCCAGGCTCTCTGAAGAGAGTGAAGTAGAAACAGCTGCCCTGGGGCCAGCTAGTGTAAATGGCAGGGCAGATAGAGGTCTCAGCAGGGGCTCTGCAAGCTCCTTGGCAGGTTACTCTGGAATGAAGCTGATACACCATGCTATAGATACGCATCACGCTTCACAATCCCAGCCCACTGAAATAGTTAAGAAGTAAATACCTGCAGAGCTGAGTGTGGAACAATTTGGGAGAGACTGTTAGCAGTGCGTATAGTTTTGACAAGTGCAACAGTGGACTGCCTGTTTCCAGCTACTGAAATTGAGAATAATATACCAGAGTGGTCAGCCAGAGCCCAGAGTACATTCCTAAATCCTGAGAAAACCAGCAAGCCACAAAGTTACTGTGGTGCTGAAATAGTTTTTAAAACTATGATTTAATTTTTCACTCTTGATGAGGAAAGTTATTTATCTAAACATAAATTTTCAAAATTACAAACCATGATCTATAAATAAAAGCTGTATTTTGATGATTTATAGCTACATTTGATACTGACCTTGCTAATGATGTTTATGTCTGTGTAACCTATGAGTTATCCCACAAAAGCACAATATTTCAGCTTTTAATAGCTGAAGGAGAGCTTATTTGGAGCATTTATCAAATGCTGCACTTCATCAAAGAGGAATCCTTTTTGCTTGTGCAGAAACATGATGCAAGTTATCTCAGGACATGGGCACTATCAGCCTATTATGCAGTATTCCCAATGGGCTGCAGATTTGGAAAGTAGGTTTTATATTGAAAACTTGCCAGTATTCTGCTTCAGTTTTTCATAAATCTTCATTATTTCATTCCTATTTTGCCTTTCTGAAAAACTTGCCAGTATTCTGCTTCAGTTTTTCATAAATCTTCATTATTTCATTCCTATTTTGCCTTTCTGCAGATAGGAATGGTGGAACATTGCCAAGATGGAGATGAAGTAGTCTCCCCATCACTACATTGGTTTTTTTTAAATTAGATTTGGTATCTCAGCATACAGCTCTGTACAAAGAAATGACCTCTGCAATGTTTATGTCCTGTATCTTTATACCAGGAATTGTGGTGAACTGAGACCTTAAAATGCTCCACTGCATCTGAACAAATTTCACCTTTTGAAATGCCGAGGAAGGAGATGGTTTATTAATTTCAGACAGAGACTGTTGCTTCAAAACTAAAGAAATAAAAGGGAACTGTTTTGCAACTAATCTTATTATAAAACTATTCTCTTGTGTAAGAGATTTTACTGTTAGAAAAGTATCTTAAACTTTCATATAACTTGGTTAGAAAGGAACACAAGAAATCTATTTTGACGGTGTTTATCAAAAGTTTCAGAACATTCTAAAGTAGTTTGGAAGTCTTGCAAGAATACGCTTTAAAATGAGATTTGTGGGACTTTGATTCTGCTTAAATTGGAGCATAGAGGGAAAAAAAACCAACAAAGTTTAAGCAAGGTTTGCTGAGACAGAAATAGGCTTGGCTTGAGATGGGCATACAGTTTTGTTTCATCTGTGTTGTCATGTTATATATTATTGAGAAAGTATCTCAAATGTGCTTTGTGTTTACTCTCCTAATATCACATTAATTTACTGCAGTCCATTATTTTTTACAGTGTAATTCTATCTCTGAAAATTTGGGAGGTGTGAATTTAATTACACAAGAAACACAAGTCTAATCGGCAAGGAAAAAACAATGAGAGGTACTTTTGGGAAAGTGTGAATGGTCACAAGAAAAAATGTGGAATGAGAAAATATGTGAATCCAAATGTCCCATTTTACTGTTGTCTTTGGGATCCTGGTTTCCTAAGGAAACTTCATTTCTTCCCCCCATCTTTCTGTCTTGCTCTATCTAGTCATCTCTCTCTCTTATTTTCATTATTTGCTGACCAAACGCCATCCAAATTTGACAAGTAGATGTAGTTACCTGAAGCATATTGTGTTCTGATAGTGCATATAAAGCCCCAGTTGAAGAAATTGTTCTTTGTAAGCTTTCCTCTTCAGACATCTGAGCTTAATCTTGGGAGCCACATCTGAAAAAAAAACCTGGGCTCCATTAGTGTTCCTCCTCGCAGATTCAGTTGTTTCCATAGTTGTAGCCATTCAGTTCTCAGCACACCAGACCAGATTGTGCTAGGCAAACACAGACCAAGAGCAAAGATGACCATGAGAGGTCTCACAGAGCAGAATAATGCCTAGAAAATAGTTCTGGAGTGAAATACATCTAGGCATACAAACTGGTGTTGCTTGCCATTCCCACATTGATTCATATTCGCAATACAAGAAGAGTGACAAAGAACTTCACTTAAAGGATGTCTAGGTGCAGTTCGTCATCACTTGTTATGTTCCTGAAATGAACCAAAAGAGAATTAGAGGACTTCATTTGAAATGAATTTCAAGTGCTGAATTCAGCTGCAGCTCAGAACCTGAATTTCTATGCCAACACAGATGCCTCTGTTGCAGACAACTGTAGTTAATTATTCATAGCCCATGAACTGCGATGAAAACAGACCTGGAGATGCAAAAGTAATTTTATGCTTGTAAGTCAAATTCACCAGCACTGAGTCAGCAGGTGCAGCCCCATCAATTTGAAAGAAATAAGTTCTGCCAGGCCACCATCAAAACTAGGTCACTGTTTAGTGTACAGATGGCAGGAAGTTTTGGATGGAATGGATGTAGTTGATTTGCTTTTCGTAGCAGTTCTAATGCACTGTGCAGCTATATGCCATGTATTTACTACAACTTTTACTTTACTACAGCTGTCCTTCTTTCTGGAAATGAATGCTTCCAGGCCATGGTGACAGATGCTATATAGGCAGTGTGTTTCACTGATTCTCAAAATGCTATAAATGGTAACAGCCTAAAATGCTGAAGTTCTCTGTACCCTGCAAGGTGAATGCTATCGCACAATATCAAGCTCCTGAGAAAACACGATAGTCCTTTCTGCAGGAGAAATAAAATATTTAGTCTCTAAGTCCCTGTGGGGCACTGCAGGAGCACAAAGGGATGTGGGGCACTGCTCTCAGCGTGGTTCTGCATTGGCTCCTAGCATTTGACACATTGCCACTCAGAGCAAATTGTTTCACTTACTCCAGAAATGTATCCTTTTTAAGGGGAGAGTGTGGATTCTTTTTCACAGCACAAGTAACTTTGCCTTTCCTGACAGAAAATGACGGGCTCCTATAGTCATCCCAGCTTCTAGAGTGGAGGCTGGCAGAATGGAGGTGCCTGAGTGTGCCAGGAATAACACAGCTCCTCTCTTCTGCAAGGGTGGCCATCTGTCCTGTCCTCCCAACTGCCTTGGAACCACACTGTGATCTTTGGCAACCTCCTGCTTCCAGCCTTCTCATGTACAAAATGGGAGCTTGCGGTGTTTCCTCCACCTCCAAGGCCTGCTACAAAGCTCTAAGGTGGAAGATGCTAGAGAGGTCTAAAAATACCATGGCTGCTAAAATTTGCAGAGAATTTGCATCAGAAGAGCCAGTGGGAAGCATCTGGGACCTATCCAAGATCCAACAAGGTGCATTCATTTCCAGTTAGACTTTGTCATCTGGATGGCAATGAATCAATGAGAGGAGAACTTCTATTTCACATGTGCTCTAGCAAGACACTGTATTATTGTTTGTAACACAAGTAAGTGCTGGATAATATTCCAAATAGGACTGCTTTGTACTTTTGTGTCTCTGGCAATGGTGTTAAGTGCATAAATATTGCAGTTTGGCATTGAAAGGTGATTCTGCTTAAGAGAAAATTTAGATGGTTTGAAATTTTGTAATATTCTGACAAGAGACATATTTTAAAATTTTCTATAAAAGGAAAAAGCCATGGGACTAGGGCTCTGAAGCAGACATCTTGGCTCTCTGCCCCACAGGCAATGCAGTGCCAAGAACCCTAAGAAACCCAGTCTTTATGCTGACTGATCCCAAAGCTTCCTGGATTGTCAAGAAAAACTGTCAAAACCAAACCATCTCTTCAAAATGTTTCAATTTTGACAAATAAGCAAATGCTAATGGAAAAGAAAAACCCAAACAAAACCTTCAAAAACAAACCCAACCCTTCTGGAATTTTTCTCAGCCATGCTAGTAAACATTGAAGTGCAATGGCTCCAGCTAAGCAAACAGGAAAGCATACCCTGCTGTCTAACTGTGCAATCTGGCAGTGGCAAAATAAAGGCTAGATTAAAGGTATGTTGGACCACGGCAGCCAAGAGGTTCTGGATCTCTAAATATCACCATGTAACAAAACACGTAAAGATGGTGCCCCTTTATGAGCTAAACCCTATTTTACCGCACAGGTAGTCAAGGCTGATTTTGTGATGAAGCCATCCAGAAGAGCATTATTGGAACTTGCTTTTGGCCAAAACAAATGAATAATGACTTCAAGAAAAATACACATCTATTCACTCTGTTTGATTGGCAAAAACATCACTAGTATTCCAGTGCCTCCCTAATTTACAAAATTAGCCCCTAGGATAATTATGGTTCTCTTTGTGAAGGGCTTTGAGCGTTGTGCAGGTACTGCTCTATACATGAGGTGTTATTCCAGCCCGGTTGCTGGGATACCATTACATTATGGGAGTACTCGTGTTAGTGATATTGCCAGGAGGGGGTGTGGGGAAAACTAGAAATATCTTCCTCACCCACCCTTCATTTTCAGTGTGATGGTAATTACTGGTCCCGCTTTCTAGACTGTGTAAACATCGCAGCTGGCTGTGGAGAAGGCAGCTCTCCTGTGGGAGCTGCACACCCTCCCTCCCTACAGGACTGTGAACATGAGCTGTGGCGCTGTGGCCATTCTGGAGCCTATCAGTGCAGCTCCTCACACGCTTAGTATCCAGCATGCCCCAAGTCCCTTGCTGAATTAGTCCCTGTTAATGAAGTTAAGCAAGGATTTGCCTTCCTCTGTGGCTAAAACACCTGTGTGTGGCACCTCATCCCATTCCCTGGTCATTTTGCAAACAAATCGCCATCAGGGTCTGCAGGGATGAACAGCATTGTTTACTCTGTCCGCCTAATCTATATTTCTCCTCTTTCCATTTTATTTGCTTTGGGATTCATGTTTGAAGAGCTATGACTCACTCTACTCATGCTCCTGCTGCTTAAAATTAAAATAAGAAAGCTCCATCTACAGCCTCCACTCCCAGTTTTCTAATACGTTCCTTTCTGAAGCCATACACCACCTTATAAATGTTTCACCAAAAGGGAACTGGCAGAGAATTCCCATCTGTCACATTAACACAGCCTGGTTGGAAATATTTTTAAAATTTAAGCTATTGTATGGAGGGAGGGAATGAACAAGGACCTGCCTACGTGACTGGGAGAAGGAGAGATAATGGGAAACTGTCAAGTACTGCCATCTTGGATTTGAGAATTTAGGCCCACCTTGAAACTTGCTTCAGCTGCTTTTAGAGAGGCTAAGCAACCACCACCCTCTACCTGCACTGTTGGTGATTAGCACATTTGCCACTGTGGCCCTTTGCCATCTTGCTCTGATCCCTTATAAACTGAGCCACTTTTACTAGAAGTGAAAAATATGGTTCCTAACAACTGTCAGAGCTTAAACAGGAATACCTGAAAATTAGCTCTGCCTGTGTTTTCAACGAAGGGGAGGATTCTGTATCTTAACAATAAGTTCTTTGTCCTGTGTCTTACCAAGTAGGCTGTTAATCAGTTGTACAGTCTTTCCTTTGAGCCAAACTCCTGTGCCACCAAAACCACTGAGCTTTACCATTGCTTTGGACACGGCCATGGTGGGTTTGCAGCCCTAGACGTGGCTACTCCATGTAAGAAACAGTAAGTTCAGATTCCACCAAACGAGCACTGAATGTGGTCACTCAGGAAACAGAAGTGGAACAACCAGCTGAGTTGTGTGCATGCTCAGAGTAATTAACCTTTTCTGTTGGCAAGGCTTTGTTGCTATGCCTCTACTGCTACACAGAGTAGACTTCAAGACTGGTTCTTAGCTCTGAGCTCTCCTCAGAGCTAACTCCACTTAAGACTGATTTGTCTCAGAGGGAGCTATGCAGCACCACCCTAAACAAAGGCAGGGCAGCCTGATGGGTGAACGGTGTGAATGACTGAGGCTATTTCCCACTCTTGCTTTCTTCCCCTGTGCCATTCAGCATGATATCCTTGTGCTTGCCCATTCATGCAGACCTGTGGTCGTCTTTCTTTCTGGAGCTGTACGAAGCAGGAGCCCTTGGTGACTTGTAATCATTTTATGAGCTCACGGAGTTGCAATGGATGAATCTACATCATGGAGCATTGTATTCAAGCTGTACAACAGGGCCACTAAACTATAGTAATTAGTGCAGGAAAAAAAAAACCAAAACCCCACCCTTTTCTTTGTAGGATTGCTTTGATTCTGAGATGCAAGCATAGAGAGCCAGGACGTCTGTATTTCTCAGTTACACTGAGTAGGAGGAGGGCAAACAAAGTGTTATATTGCAGCTTTCCAGGAACTTGCTTCATTCTGCCTCATTCCCTGTGTCTCATGCAGCAGCTCTGTCATCACGCAGGATGCTGTTCAGCTCGTGGTTCAGCCCGTGCCCACGTCACACCCCATGGCACACAGCTCTCCCTGGAGCTGAACACTTACTCTTTTGTAAGCCAACCACGCTGCAGGCCAATTCCGAGTACGTATGTGGACAGAAACGGGTGGCTCGACAGCCTGGATCCTGATTTCATTTCCACCTGTTACACAAATGTTCCATTGCACTGGGCTCTCGCTCTAGCTGTCAGTTTGTCTTCTGCGAGGTAGTGATAACCTTACAATAGCAATCCAGATTTTCAGAAGAGCTCAGCCTCCCACTCTGACAGCCAGACTTGACAAGGAAATCACCTCCGCTTTAGGCACCAGAATGTAATGTTCATAGGTAGAAAAGAAGTTTAGCACACTGAGTCCTCAACAATCTGGGCAGCAGACACTGGTGCTAGGGTTGTAGGAAACTTTGAAAAATTTGCACTTTCTTTCATAAACTAAAAGAGAACCCAGCTTTTCTGAAAATCTGGCTCCAATTTAGGTGTTGAGCACTCAAAAATTTGAGTCTGAGCTCTGAAAAATCTGGCATCTAACAAAGGAGTGCTGTGAGAATAAATTAATTAATGTGAGATCTTGGGGTAACAGTGTTGACAGGCCTGCTAAACTTTGTAAAGAAGTGAGGAAGAGTTGCATGTGTTGAAATTTCAGGGAAAATACCTAGTAGGTGAGAAGTGATGACCTACTGTGGATCTGCCACAACACAAGGAAAACCACAGTTCTCCCATAAGGTGAATTCTGCCACTGGTGGGGTGAATACTGTTGCCAGTGACAGGTATGACACTATTGGCACACAACTTTAGAAGTGTTAAAACATTAAAGTACCGGCTTTTAGTGAAGTAGAGAAACACATAGTATGTCTTTAATCCTGACTTCCTAACCAAGAAGTGCAAAGAATGTTTGAAAGCTGTTGCTCTTAGTTTCAACCAGAATATTTTTTGTCAGGTGGACTTAAGTGTTCCAGATGACTCTAATATCCCTTCAGGAAATGGGAAGGAGATGAAGCAATGTCTTTGAAACTGCTGAGGGACTGTTTTTGTAAGAGAATTATGCAAATATGATAATTGTGTGTTTTTCTTTTTAACAGTATGAAAGGTAGATAAATGCATCTAGGAGATGCCTGTTGTTTGTTCACTGGTGTAATGCCTACTTTGAGAAAAGTGCTTGTGACTGTCAAGGGACCCCACTTATCCTCTCAGGGACAGGCATATAACTCTGTTTTGGGAGAGGTTTTTCTAATGGAAAGGGTCTTACTTCTAATGTAGTTTTTCATTTCTGATGGTTCCTCAAACACAGCTGAAGAACAAGGCTACATCTGTCACATCCTCACTGTGTGGGGCAGCCACACCTTCAGCAGGTTAGCAGTATTTATCTCATAGCTTCATGTTCCAAGGACCATCTATCTCTGTTTTGTAGTAAGCTAAACAGCCACAATCCAACAAAGACATAATTCTGATGAGTTCAACAGGGCTACTCTATTTCATATTGGCAGAGATAGCAGTCAGGTAAATAATCTTTTTGCAGATACACTACTTACTTGTTTGCATATATATATATGGACAGCACAGTATTCCAAGGGCTGTGGAAACAAGCAGGTTTGGCATTTTTGCCCTTTATTAGCTATCTTGCCTCTCTTCTCAACATTTCTTTCATAAGCGTAAGCTTTCTCTTTTGCCCTTGGGGTACTTAACTCTGTCTCCTGCTTCTGCCAATTAAAAAAAAAAAAAAAAAAAAAGAGGTGGGAAAATTAAATGATTTCTGGAATGTGTCAGCAATAAGTAGAATCTCTTGGGATCACATTTGACATACAGGAACAATAGGTTTGAGAGAGGAAATTGGTTTCCCCATGGCTGATGGTTTTCCTGGATTGACTTACCCCACTCTCACAATGTTGAAGCTATTGAATGCTCAATTAGTATTCCCCAAAGTGTCAAATGAATTCAACCAACTCCAGAAATTCTTCACTGCAGTTGATGTATCATTTTTCAGGCTATTCAGAAAAAGACCTACTGTTTCTCTCTGTGCAGCAAACAAGTTTTCCCCTGTGGTATTTTGGGGTTTTTTAACATGATTCAAGGACACCTGCAAAAATAAACAGGAATGGCAAGTTATTGCCTCCAGAATGTGTGGAGTACCTCAGCTAACTAGTTTATAAGTAGCTAGACAGATGGATATAATGACTATAGTATCTTGAAGTATTTTGGTTTGGTTTTGTTTTGCTTTGGGCAGTTGCTATATTACACTGTGTGATTCTGACAGCGGTAATGGATTCCCAAAGTGCAGATGGCTGGCTCCATTTTGAGCTATAGGCCAAAAATCATGCTGCCAAGCCCAAGGACTCAAAAATCATGACCTATAATTCACCTCAAATGAAGGGATTTCTTCACAAACTGATGGAACTGGGCCTGTAAATTAAAAAAAAAAAAAAAAAGCAATGCTTGTATTTCATATTTATATTTTTATGTCTTTTTAATGTATTTGGCTACATTTTAATCTCATCTTTATAACAGAGAGTCATAAATTTCTTGCTTAGTAATAAAATAGAGACCATAGTGTGACTCCAAGACCCAAAATTTCAGGGAAATAGCTGGTTTTCACTAGAATAGAAAAAATGACAGAAGTTAAAATCAACTTTTCAGGCTCAAGAGTATTCCAAGGACAACTCGATCTGGTTCAGCCCAGTGCATATTCCAAGAAAGTTGCATCTCAGCTTGAATCACTCACTGAGGTACTCAGTGTAATAGACTCTGCAAATCTTATTTGCATTTATTTCATTAGGTTTGCTTATTATAATCATCTTGACCCAGGCTTTGCTGGGATGATGGCTTCCTTTTTCTTGGCCAGACTTATTTTTGTGATCAGAAGAAGCAGACAAATAAAAATAAGATGTAGCTAAGCCGAGTGCTGAACACAACTGAGTGCATCATGCACCAAGAGGCTCAGAAGAATGAAAAAGCAGAAATTATCTAAACTTTAAACCTCAAATTACAGCTGGATTTTAATCTGAAGTACCAAGGAAATGCACAACAATTTTGCTATTTATTCTGAAGCAAGTGAGTTTTAGTACTTTGATGCTTTGCAGTGAGATCAAGGACTATTTTTGCAGAATTGAAACCCTTAGCCTTGAGTAAGTAATAAGGAGCCAGTCTTCCCAGTTCAGTCAGGTACTATTTATAAGAAAACTGCATGTACAGGAAAGTCTCAAAGAGGATCTGCCTGGAAAATCATTCAGCAGAAAAACTGAACAGAGAAAAGAGAGAGGAGCAGAGAGACAATGAGTCAATTTGCAAATACTCTGATAGACACAGGCAGTTTAATAATTGATAATTTTCATGATGGGTTGGAAAATATGATATTGTGCTGCGATGGACAAGAAATGTGTCAGAGAACAGAATAAGAATTCAAAATGATCCTGGTGATTTGGAGAAGTGGTGTAAGATAACTATAAGATAACTATTCTATAAAGAAGAAGACCACTTCTATTTAGAAAAAGGTTGTGATATAACATAGACCAATGGAAAGTGTGGCACCGAGGTTGAAGAAATTAGTGATATGAACACAGGCTGGGGGTTGTCTGGCTTAGCATCACTTTGTCCAGCAAGGACTTGAGGGTTATAATGAATCAGAAGCCGTGACCATAAGTCAAATCAGTCTGTGGCAAATAGGGAAAATATTATACCAGTGTGTTTAAAACAGAGTATCATCTGTAATAATCACTCCACTCTACTTGGAGCTGCTTAAGACTGAGAAAGCAACAAGTAACATTTTCCAACATTTAAAATGTGACTGTGTGTACAGCAGAAGCAATGGTCTTGCCTTAAATTTGCGGTAAGGAGGGTTCAGTTGGACCTTAAGGCCAAACATCTAACAGCATGGATGACGGACCCTTGGAACAGATTGCTGTGGGAAGGTGGAAGAATCACAGAAGGCTTACACCCACAAGATAAACATCTGTCAAGAAGAGATAAAACTGGATTTTCACAGGGTGGATTGGGTGACCTCAGGGTCCTTATTTTCAATGATTTGTTGGTAAAGCCTATATGAAAGAGGAAGAGCTCTATACAATAGAACTCTCACCATTTCTTTAACATTCTGGGCAAAGTGCCTCCCTCCTTTTGGTACTTACTGATTCTAAGGGAGATGGCAGCTGTTCAGTGCATAAGGCAGCTTGCAGCAGAAGCAGTACGAGGGTGAGTGGAAAAGTGTGATGAGGCTGCTGACTCAGCCTGTGTGATGTGTTGTGGCTTCAGAGCCTCTTGCTGTCAGAGGATGCTTGGTAAAGAGGCAATGGTGGCACCACTGCCCACCACTTGCTCCTAGCACGGAGGATGGTGCAGCTTGGGCCATGTAAGTCCCCGTAAACAAAAGTATTCAGGGCTCAGCTGCTTTGGGCTTTACAGTACACACCTGGCCCAGAGAAAAGCCCCTTCATGCCTCCCTTTATTTATCCCTGAATGGTATAAAGGGCTGCTACTGGAAAGTACCTTGCTCATGTTTGGGCTTCTAGCAGGATTCTCATTTAACATCTGTGAAAGAAGTCTAATGTCCCACCTGCCTCACTTCCTCCCAGCCACTGGAGGCTGTTATAGATGCTGACATCGTCACCTAGAGCTTACAGACTGCAGACCTCATTCTAATTTTGTTCCTTATCAAATGTTATGCATGGAAGAAAACACTAAAAATACACTTGAACAAGAGAAGAGAAAGAGAGAATGAGAGTCAAAAATAGAGCATTTTCAGGCACAGAGTGTGTACAATCCCAGAAACTATTTTCATTTTAGTTTTCAGATTTCTGTCTAAAAGTGCGAGAAAGTTCTGGGGGAGTGGGAGAGTGAGTGCTCTGACATGCATACAAAGACTTGTTCCTTGGCAGAAAAAGTGTTACTGGATTTGCTACTATATGAAGAGCTTTACTACACTGACCTCAGCATATACACAGTGTTTCCTAAAGTAATGTCTTTCTTCTGAAATTTCCTCCTTTCTCACTTTCATTTGGAAACTATATATTCAATACATAAAACATTAGATAGGCTCCTAAAGAGAAACAGGCATCGAATCAAAGAAGAGGAGCGGACAAACAAAGGGCAAAAAAAGGAAAAACTGAGATTAAAGTTGCCCAGAAATGTTGTCTATTTGAAATAAAGTTCGCAGCATTTTCTCAGCATCAAACTATGAAACCCAGGGCAGAGAGATTGGTTGGTTGTCTGTACTGCCTCTTGTATTTTCATTGTCCTCCTATGGGCCTATTTTCCTGGGATAAAATCTCTATTCAGCTAACAGAGACATGGGTCTAACAAGCAGAAGACAAAAGAAACTCTGGCCATTTGCACAAGGTGTGGAGGCATGGAGAGAGTGTCTCTATATACCTGTATTTAGGATGCTGTTTAGAAGAACCCCTCTGCAGAGCTGTGCCGTGGAGATAGGCTGGGTTTTCCTGGCACTGTGGTTTCAGCCCAGCTGTAGGTTGAGCTTTCAGGCCCAGGACAGGGACATGATTCAGACCATAGCAAGCTGGACACAGGTGAAGATCTCTCTGAAGTCACGTTAATGTAAGCAAGAAGGTTATTTTCTGGAGAATCAAGTGGAAAGTCTGGGAACAGCTGCTCAGGGAAGTGGTCCTGTTGTATGGGGAGGTAAAACTCACCTGTGAAGAAGGCCAGAGCCAGTTTCCATTTACTCAAAGGATACCACAATTTATACTCCCAGACAGTTAGACTGTGGGTACTTAGATTTGTGCCCCATGTGCAATAATCACATTTCCAACTTAGAGCCACTAAATGACAGCTCCCCCCAAATGGGATGTGTCCAGTTTAGCTATGCAACTAGAGGAAAGGTCATGTAAACTAGGGCATCTGAAACACTCAAGTATACAACAGATCATTTGTAGTCTTACAGCAATGAAATTAAGTTTCCATAAATAAGTCCCTAACAAGCCTGAATTGTTATTAAGGCATGACAACAACCTAACTAAATATAAAGTCTAAATTTAGAGATTTAATTGAAGGGATTACCCAGAATATTTAGCTGAACCGTCATCAAATGCCATCTCTTTTTTCTCTTGCTGCACTATCATCTGTGCAGAGTTTAAACAATGTTAAGGGTGCTTGAACACATGCTTACCCACAAACCTCTCCATGGATCCACTACGTCCACCTCGGAGGTGCGGGTGTGCTCAGAGATGGCACAGAGATGTCACAGGCATGACTGTGTAGGCATCCAACACACTCAGTTGCCACCAGCAGCATGAGCTCCTGTCTGTGTGCCAGAAGGGAAAACAGCACCAGGCGTTTCTCTCCAAGACACCTTTAGTGTCCCTGAGCCTGGAGTGTACATCCAGCTTATTCCCTGCCCTGGGAACCCTGGCCTGCCTCCCACGCCTGGTGTTTTGTGCTCACCACCACCGGGGTTTGCCAGCAGCCCGGTGGAAGTGTGCTGGAGAGGTGGCAAGGGTGGCCAGCGAGTCACAGCCTGCGGCTCCGAGAGATGCCTGTGGAGGACTGCAGCTAAACTCCTGTCAAGGGGAGGACTGGAGTTGGGATCTCAGCCTGTACAGTGATTGCTGTTGGTTTTCTGGCCCATTGATGCTGGTGATGTGTTGCCAAGGGTTCCCATGGGCTACTTTGGCAGCTACAAACCCACGGTCCTCGGAGGTGCATTGCTCATGCCCTTCTCCCATTTGCTGGGAAACTTTCTGGAGCTGTTCAAGTTGAATTTGCCCTGAGTGACCTACAGCTATCCATACGGGGAAAAACTTGAAATGTGGCTACAAGGAGATTCCATCTGATGTCTCCATGGAACTTGCTCTGCAGAAGCCACCAAGAAGCAGCCAGACAGTGAAGGCTCATGTTTTCCATGCACTGTGGAGCTAGAGGGATTAAGGCTTCTGGTGAAAAGTTTTGTGTCCCTTTAGTAGCACCTCAGCTTTTGTGTGCTGATGACAGAAGGACTACCTGGTGTGAGGAATTGCATTCCCACACAAAATTTTAAACCTGAAATCTTAATTTAATTTTATTTTTCCTTTAGGGCTTCTTTATTGTTTCAGGACTTTTGGTGTAATTTAGGCCCTGTTATTTGACTTTATTACACAAGATGCCAAGATTTATGTTAATAGAGGAAAATGCATTTAAAATGTCTCCTAATATATTTCCCTTGAAATACATGGAGATTACAGCTGCTGCAATAAACTCATAATCTCTGAATGCTAGAATGGAAATGTTTGACATTAACAGGCTGCTTTTAGAAATGAAATATCTGTAGCAAGGACATGGAGAACTTAAAACTGACGTCTGGTTGTGACTGCATATGAACTTTGTGCACTATTTGAGATTCAGGGGGGGAAATGTTAACTTTTTACACATACCTCAACACTTCTTGATGTCAACCAGAAACAGAGGCAGCAGAATTCCTCGGGAGAGACTTCTTCCATGTCAATTTGGAGTTGGCAGGAACCAAGGAGAATGTGAAATCTTGTGAGAAAATCTGATCCTTCCTATTTTCCAGTCTCAATGATTTCCATGGAAAATGAATGCTAGGGAACGCATGCAGAGATTTATATCTCAACAGCACAAAGTTTAAAAATCTGGAATGGTAAGGGACAACTTTGGGAAAAGCTGGGTTTGAATTAGCACTGAGTGTGTGACATACCCTGGTTAAATATGTGCCTGGGAGACCTTGACAGTGGTAAGCCATCCTGCAGCCCTTCCTGCATAAAATTTCATCACTTTTGGAGCATGGAGGCAGGCTTTTTATGTTACTGTGAAGTAGCAAACGACAAAGAAGTGAAATGAGGTGGTCTCTGACCAGATTCTCTACACTGCCTCAGTGGTTTTGTGCCAACTAAGATTTTACTTGCTTATCTCACTGTAAATTTGATGCAGCGAAGCAGAGATTAAGGCTAGGTTTAGAAAATCTGTGCACGTTTGAAATTAAAGTATTACAGTAGAGCTGTAGTTCATACTACTGTTAGCAATCCTTAGTGCTTGAATAAGATGAAGACCATTTTTGTACACATGAAACTCCCGCTGAACCCTGCTGTCATTGACAGGGCAGTGACAAATTGCTCAAAATAAATTACAATTGCCTGCTCTGCATTCCTTTTGCTGAGAATCTAGATCCTTTTGATATACGTAGGGTTATTTAAATCATCCTTTGAAAAATGAACGTCAGAGTGTGGGTCTAAGCATGACCTCCACTTTTGGGTTGGGGAAGCCTTGTCATAACAGACATTTATCTGCCGGGAAGGTTTTAATTGACATTCTAGGCATGAATTGCACAATATATTGCACAACGAAACAGTACCTTTCCCTTGTCCTGAAATACTCCACCAGAAGGAGATCAGCCTCAAAGTGGTTATATAGCCTCAAGGAATACAACTGCTTTTCTGCTTTTCAAAGGATCATACACAGATATAATGCTGCTTATGTCAAGAGAAACAAACAACAAAAACAAAAAAACTCAACCAGACAAAAAAACAAACCAAACAAACCCAAATCTGCTTTAATAGTATCAACAATTTGCTATTTTTAAATAAAGGAATAATTTTAATGTTTAGCTTATGAATATATTCCATCCCAGATATACAGATATCAAAATTGGGATATACCACAAACCAGCCCAATTAAATGAAAAATTATACATTCTTATAATCTCTTCACATTTCCATTTATTTAGTATAATGCTATTAGGCCAACACTTGATTGAAACAAGGTCAAAGTGGTTTCAAAGAAATCAATAAAATTAATGTGCACTTTTGCATGTAACTGAAAGCAGAATTTGATCCAGTAAATATTAAATGAGCACACTTAAAATATGAAGTACCAGCCTCTAAGCACATGTATCATCAGTTCAAATTAGATTTTACCTCTTAGCACCTCCCAGCACAATGAAGAAACAAACAGGCATGGAAAAGAATCTCACAGTCAGTGAGGGGTACAGCATCTCTTCTGCCGTTTATATTGTCTTTCCTATATAGAATCACAGAATGTTTTCTCATGTTCATCAGGAATACATTTGTTATGGTTTTAATGTAAATTCCTTTTTCTGTTTGCTTTGGGCATTTTGTGTATCTTATTCTATAAAATCTAGAATTATTTTATTTCTCCCTTTCTAATCATTATGCATTGTTACCATTATTTTTTTTATGCTTTAAAAGACTCAGAACTGCTTGCTGTACAAAAATGTAAAAGAAATCACAGTCCCATCCCTAAAAAGCTTAGGAGGGAAATACTAATATCTTTAGGTTCATCCTTTTTCAGGAAACTAAATGTAGCCTTTAATATATCTTAAGGAGTAATCACAATATTTGGGGAAAAATTATTTGTTTGAGCCTAAAAAGATACTCAGTAAAATCTTAATTGGGGGTTTTATCTGACTTGCTAAGACTTCTGAAAATGTCATGTTTTCCACTTTGAAGGGATAAACTGAAAGACATTTTGCTATTCCAGTAATGCTGGGAATTCTTTGCTCATGAGCTTAAAAATAAAAGCCCAGAGTAAAGCATCTATTAGCACAATTTATCCAGTACAGCTTGAAAGCAAAGATCACAATGTTAATCAGGTCAACAAAGTTGTTGTTAAGTCACCAAAGGCCTTTGTAATAATAGTAATACTAAACAAGAAATAATAACAGGCTATATGGACGAGTTTTACAATTATACTCTCTTGGGGAGGCTGTATTTCATTTTGTTTTTCTTAAAGAAACATAGGATCTGAATATTGAAGTGTTTCATTTGGAAGGTCATTAGATTAAGTGGGATAGAGTAAAAACTAAAAAGTAATATGTTCATACTTGTGAGTGTCCTTGTCATGACTGCAGTGGGAGCTGAGCGCTAATTGTCTCAGATGAAGCACAACATTGCTGAAAAACTGGTTTACTTGATCATTTTCTCACATTATGTGAACTTGGTTATATAGAGGAATATTTAATACAAATTATGGCTAATCAAAAGTCAGCTTACAGGTAAAGACTGCTTTTGATGAGAAATTTATAACCGACTATAGTCCATAACAATAAGGAATTCTCAGGTGGGAAGTAAAGACCTTTCTTTTCCTAAACATATTCACTACTGTTGCATCAAAGGTATTAAGACCATTTTTCTCAGGTGGAGCTTAACAGAACCAGACCCAAAACTAAACTCCATGGTGTCCACCTTCTGCAATCAGTGAGACTGATCTCTGGCATACAGAAATTCATTATCAAGAATCTGCTTTCCACCCTCCATACAGTACAGAAAGGTCTTGAAAAAGTAATACATGATCATGTACCTAAAGATTGCATAGTAGACACAAAGTAATTAAAATAAGATATAATGGACAACCTGAATGCTAAATACTTAAGACTTACTTTTTATTAACTTAACAAGCATGTTAGTAACAAAACAAAAAAATAGGTGTCTATGACAGCTAATATTAAAAACAGCTGTCCCATTAATTTTATGCACTTAAACATTTAGATTATATTTCATGTAAATAAAGCTTTTATATGTAAATGGTGGAGTGGGGATACAGGCACATAGAATTAGAAGAGAGCTTGGTTGGTCATTGAGCCTAATCCTTCATGTCATTAGTGCCCTATCAGGTATTTGCCTTCTATGTGAATACTCTATTAAAAGAAAAAATTCCTCATCCATAAGTTATTTTATATTTTAGATTAACAAATGTGTATAGTCTTTGAAGAAAACATTGCACTGTAAAAATCAATAGCAGATTGCTTTGACAGAGTGAAAAGAAAAGAGGTTAGGAACATGAAAAACATCAGAAAGAGCAAAAGTTGCTTCAACAGTCAAAGAATATTCCCTGGTTTAAGTTAAAAGGGAAAAAGAGGATTGCCTTTACTCTTCCCATGTGTTTGTCACAGCATTTTTAAGGTATAACAGTGTGTATTTAAAGCACAAGGTATTCTAGGAGTATTGTCCCACCTTGGATACCTGTGTGTTTTCTGATGAACACTGAATCAAGCTGACTTTGCAGACAAATATTCTCTCTTTGACTCAGTCTCATTGGATAGACAGCCATGTATTTGTGGATTTTAAGGGGTGCTTTGCCTGGAAAAGAATGGATGAAAGCACGTGAGGATGTGGCCGTCAGGCACACGTCAAGTATTCACAAAGGGGAGTTGACATAGCACATTTATCCTCATGAGTCTGACAAGCACGTCACCTAAATGTGCGGTGACATTCATCCATAACTGAATAACTAAAATGCCCATTCCAACCTCAATTTACTCTAATTGATTAGCTCTTCTGTTTGTATTTAAAGAAAATGGCTCTGCTTTCAGAAATGACAACCGAAAACCAGAATGACACTGATGTACCTGATTTCTAGATTGCTTAAACTGGTCTTCTGATGACCTGTGAGGCAAAGTCATGAACCTACTCTTTCATGGGGGTGCTGGATGATGTGAATTACAATTAATGCCGTCAGAGGAAGCAGACATTTCTGTTCATAGGCTGCCGCTTAGTCACGTAGCTTTTGCAGCTGCAGAGTAAACAGCTCTGTAGCACACTGCTGGAGGTTAACTCTCCACCATGATAATTATTCAGACATTGCATTATATGCGCAGTTCTCGATGCACCCAAGTGTCTGCTTCACGTGCAAACTATCAGCTCTGCACATCCACATTCCCACACAGTACCCACAGCCCAGAACTGGGGAGGACAATTTAGTTATGGCTGCAAAACACTCTCCATCCAAAATGCAGCAGTTTGGGGGTGAGTCGCAATTGCACCTTTCCCCCCCTGCTCCAGATTAAATTGCCAGAATCTCTGGCATTCTCTCTAGTTTTAGTGAAACAATTTTCTCCTTTCTTTCAGATCAGACTACTTCCTTATTTAGCAAATGGTTTCAGTCTCCATAAAGCTGAATTTTCCTTTTATTATTATTTCGTTTACAAACCTCCTTCCTTTACTGCCTCCTCTGCTGTCCCTGGACTGATCCTGCAGCAAACTGCTTCACCCACTCCATCCCCATCCAGCTGTGGGAAGTTGCTGAGCTTCACTTACTCCCTGTAGTGCACTGAAAATAAAACCCAGCTGAGTTGTTACCATAGGTGAGAAGAGGCATCCTGTCTTTTCCCCTCCAGCTTGCATTGTAAATCCTAGGTAGAATATTTATTTCCCCATTGATTAAGGGAGGTTTTTTTTGATATCTGCTGGATTCCCAGGATGGCCAGCATCGGACACAGAGCAGCGATGCATCCCACACTAACTGCCCCTCAGCTAGAGACTGCAGAAGGCTCAACACATGATTCTCCCAGCACATGGCAGATGTGGCTGGCATGCAGCACCACAGGCAACAGCTCACCAGCCTGTCTTCACATCTGCAGTGCTCGAGAGGCACACGCAGCTGCTTGCTGTGTCCTGACCTATGGGAGAAACAGGACACAGTGGTTGTCGACTGCAGGCCTGCACAGAGCATGGAAATTCGCGCTGACTTCTCATCTTCCTCTGAGCCAGGTAGTCAGATGACTCGAGAGGAATGTTAGGGTGGATCTCCAGACACTTCTGGTTGTGCTGAGGGCACATCCATCATGTTCTCATTCTGGTTGCTTACTTCTTTGAGTGAAAAGACTTGGACAGAGGGAACGCTAAAGGCAAAGCCCTGCAGCTAAGGGCAGCAGCCACATCCCAGGACATTCCTCACTCTAGGCCGGTCCTTAAGACAAAACCTGAGAGCAACATATTAGAAAACTCAGTTTTCTGAATCTGTGGACTCCAACTAAACTGATGAGAGGAGTAAAGAGAAAAAGGGAAACAAAATATTTGCAGCTGTTTAAATAGGGAATTTCTGTGTCATTCAGACCTCAAAATCAGGTTTTGTTCAGGCATTGACACATGTTGCTGCACTGGTTTTCACAAGACACCAGATGCTGATCTGATTTGCTTCACAGAAGCCATTAGCCATCCAGGAGATTTAGGAAGCTACTGATAAGAGAAGGTACAGCAGCTCTGTAAAATTGTCTCATTAAGCATCGGTAAAGGTTGAAGTGGGAGCTTTCACCTACATTTGATCTCTTCCCAAATACGTATAATGGTTGAACATGCCCATTTTTCTGAATAATAAAACTATCACATTAAACCTTTTGCAAAGTATTAGATTAATTCACCATCCTTCACTGAAGAGGCAGTTGTAGAGATTGTTTTAAAACTGCATGGGTTTTTTTAATGTCAAAACTTTGGAGGCTACTGCTGACATCTACTTACATGGTTTTAATTAAGTATTATTTACAATGCACCTCAAGCTGTTGTCAAAAGATTTTTTTGGTGTATGCTGTATCAGCAAACCTAAGCAGTAATTCCACTTGAACACAATAAGATATAAATATAAGTTTAGAGAGTAGTTATAGTTAAATGCAAATATTTTCCATTTGATTTTTTAGTTTCTCTATTCTGCTTAGCAGATTCTTTCAAAGTTTCCCTTGGGAAGAAGTCCCTTTGATGGAACTGCTCTAGGCTGCTTTTGAATGGAAGCAGCATGATGATAAAATATGTACAATGACTTAGAACAGAAAGTGAGAAGCACATTTACATGCAGGATCTCTGCATTTACAGTTTAGCTGAACACACCTGAAGCCGTTTGAAGGCACCCACTTGTGTAAGAAGCAGAGCTGGAGAGCACCACCAGAATCCTGGTCCTGGAAGGAATACATGGAGCAGCTACAGCTGTGGCACTGCACCAACCCCAGCTTAGAGCAGCAGCTGGACGGAAAGAGGGAAAAGAAGGGAAGAAGAAAGCATAGGCAGGGATGGCACAGAGCAGCCAGGGTGCCTGCTTTAGGATTCCCACTGTGTTCCCAGGGTTCCTATTCAGAGTCAAGTCCTCCACAGCGAGCTTGCTGTCATTTAGTGAGAACAACAGAATTCAGATCAGAAATACTCTCAAAAGGAGGCTGAAGTATTACAGTTAATAATAGCCCTTTCCAAGGAAATTACAACTGGTAGACTCACATTTCCACCCCTGTAATCAAAGTTCATAGTCTGCTGAAATTTTGGGAGCGGGGACGTGGTGTTGTTTTGGATTTTTTTTTAAGTTGGGGTGAGTTTAGGTATTTGCCATCAGGCTTTTCTAAATAACATTGTCAGCACGATGGCAAAGGCTAACATTTACAGCTTGCAATAGCTGAAATATTCCAGTACACTCAAGTGATTTAAGTGCTTTGGGGATTTCTACCCTAATTCCTTGAGAGCAAAACTTGAAATGTCACTTATAGCAGAAGAAATTACTGCAAATACACATATGAATAACATCATTTACAGTTAAAGGATAACTAAACATTCCTAGGGATGGATATAAACCAGAACAATTGGATCCAAACATAAGCAGCCTTTCAGACAGACTGAGATCTGGTTACAATCTTTATAGCTGAAACATCTCTCTAAATATCCCTGAAAGGAATGTATAACAACTTGCACCGTAGTATCTGAGTCACCTTTCAGCTAGGGAGGTATAGGTGGTGAAGACAGCACTGAAAATTTGGATATTATGGGCACCTTAGGAACTGTAAAATAAATAGCTAGTGTTGGATAAGTAAGGGACAAAATCAATAAAAATCCTTCTTAAATTTCTTGTGTTTGGTTCTGAAGCTACAAAGCCGTTGAATTGTGGACAAATGAAATGAGGTATTTACCTAACATAAATGGAAAAAGAGACTGAGCCAACCAGGTGAGAATTCACATCATATTTGTATACATAAGGTCCAATTCAAGCTGCAAAAAAAATCTGTTCAAAGTATATCCATGCTGTCAAATAACTTATCTGCATGCTTTGCTCCCAGATCTGGTCCTTTGGTTGTCTGCATGGGATGGAATAGAACAACTGTATTCTTCCCCTACCCTCCAAGTGTGATTCTGGTAGTAAGTTTCCTCTGGACTGTTCTGTAGCAGTAGGGATGAAGAGCAAAGCATGTTCTCCAGCACCTCCCCATCAGCCCTGCACTCCCAAAGACCCCTAAGCACTCTCCCCTTCCGTTCCATGACATGCAATAACCACCCATGCTCCGGGACAGTAGAAACATCTCTCTCTTTCAAGCTGTCACAGTCTACAGGAGATCACAGGCACCTCTGTGTGAAAAAGTGAGAGTGGGAAAGCAGCCGTGGGGTCTGGGGGGGATCAGGACCAAGGGCTGGGTGGTCTGAAGGCAGCTGGTTGATTCCAAGTATGGTTAAGCCTGTATGGTGGGAGTGTGACCCACTTTAGAACACTGGTCTGGGCAGTTCCCCAGGGAGATGCCACTAGCAGGGCACGTGGTACTCGCTCCCTCAGAGAGCTGCACCCAAACTGAGTTCTGTAAAACTACTGTTAGAATTAAACCACTCTTTATATGGGACTGATTGATACCATGGACTGAGGAGTCCAGGAGGTACCAGTCCAAGTGCTCAAACAAGGAGGTTACAACAGAATTTTAGGAAATCAATTATTTCTACTGATAAACTGAAAGAAGTAAGTGGACTTAGTTTCTACATACTAAAGGCTTGTTGGGTCAATTGGAAAAAGCCTCTGATTACAGATACCAAAGATGAAGTGACACGCTGGCTTTTGTACAAGGACAGTCAGACCTGTCTAGATGAGAGATAAGAAAATTACATTTAGCTATTTTAATAAGCTGTTTCTCATCATGCATAAATATAGTCTGATCAGTAATTAAACTGGCTGTATTATGAATCTGTGCAGCTTTTCTTTTAACAGGCTTAACTATATTTTGCTGCCTATTCATTTCAGTCTCACTTCACGTCACTGTGCCAAATATAATAAAATTAACTTTTTGGGAGACCAAGTGTGAATATACACACCACATACAGCAATAAACCATTGGTACAGTGGTTACAAGTCACTAAGTGTCATTGCAGAAGCCTTGTGTCTCCACCAGTGTTACAGATGTTGAAGAAACAAGCTGCACCTCGTGGCTGGGCACAGAACAAAGACCACACAGGGGTCTCAAAGATAAAACAGTTAGTCTGCAATGACAATTAATATGCAATGCCAATGTTTATTAACAACAATAAAATGCATAACGATCACGCATCAGGGGAAGACAAGACTTAATTGCAATTTTATCCTAATTTGACTGAGTGTGAAAGAATAAATCAGTGACATTTTATAACAGGTGGATATGCTTTATGTGGCTGCTAGTGTGAAAGGAATAGCAAATAATATTGCCAAAAGCTGTAGTTTATCCTGTTGAAACTAGGAGGATTTCAAGAGATCTTAGAGGGTATTATTAATAGATCGTGTTTAAGGAAATAATAATTTGGTCTTTGGAAAAATCTCAGAAAATACATGACTGTTCATATTTTTAATCCTTTTGCTGGTTTTTTATTATTTCATGGTGGCTAGTATTGGAAAATGAAAATATTTTACTTCATAATGGAAAATTAATATGGTCCTGTTAGGTAAAAGTTTAGATTATTTTGCAAGCTAATTAAAATTGTCAGTGAAAGACGAGCAACTGAGCACCAACTCAGCAACTGAGGTCTGAATGTTTCCTCTGTGCTGGTACAGAAACAGACAAAAATCATCAGATCATTTAATTTCAGAAACACCCTTAAGATCATCAAGTCCAACCATTAATCCAGCACTGCCAAGCCCATCACTAAACCATGTCCCCAAGTGCCACATCTACACATCTCTAAATACCTCAACTACTTCCCTGGGCAGCCTGTTCCAGTGATCAACAAGCCTTTCCATAAAAGTATTTTTCCTAATATCCGACCTGAAGCTCCCTGACACAACTTGAAACCATTTCCTCTTATCCTGACACTTTTTACCAGGGAGAAGAGACAGACCCCCACCTGGCTACAGCCTCCTTTCAGGGAAGTGTAGAGAGTTATAAGGTCCTTCCTGAGCCTCCTTTTCTCCAGGCTAAACAACTCCAGCTGCCTCAGCTGCTCCTCACAAGATTTGTGCTCCAGGCCCTTCACCAGCCTCGCTGCCCTTCCTTGGGCACACTCCAGCAGCTCATGGTTGCATGAGGTTGTTGTGACCCAGGTGCAGGACCCACCCCTTTGCCTTGCTGAACCCCATAGAATTGGCCTCATCCCATTGATCCAGCCTGTCCAGAACCCTCTGCAGAGCTCTCCTACCCTTCAGCAGATCGACACTCCCACCCAATTTAGTGTCATCTACAATGGACTGAAGGTGCCCTCAATCCCCTCATTCAGATCTTTGATAATGATATTAAACAGAACGGGCCCCAAAATGTTCCCCAGCATTTTATAAACAAAGGAAAATAATTCTGTTGAAAATGAAATTGTTTTTTAAAAAATATTTTTTAAACTGAAAAGTTATCCTAAAGACCTTGCTTAGTGGTACAGAGTGTTTGTTCTGTAGACCATACAGGACACTACGAGAAAGCAGGGCCAAACACAGAGCAAGCACAAATCAATTCTTAGCTTAAATAGAGCATTGGACTAGCTCAGAAACTCACCCTTATTCTGCTATATTGGTGGAAAAAGCAGATTGCCTCATTTCTTTCTGAATTAGCTTTCACTCTTGTAAAGGTTCTGCACAACTTCCAAGTCCATTGTTTTTCTTAAATGAAAAGCACATATTAATAAGCACATGTACTAAAAGATAGGGGGAAAACCAATTCTATGGATCAGAGTCTGTCATGGCTTAAAACAAAGCACAAAGCCCATCTTCTCTGAATTTGAAGGGTTTTCCTTAAAAAAAGAAGCCATGGAAGATGGATGAGCCACAGACTGAAAGGAAGAGTAATTATATAATAATAAATATAACAGAAGACAGTCAGCTTTTCCCTGAACATTTTAGACGTTTCAAGATATATCACCCCTGTCATGACATTTAGCTGGGGCAGAAGAACCCACTCCCCCTCAATTATCTGGGAAACCTCATTAAGCCAAATTCTGCTTGACACATTTGCAGCAGCTGTTCAAAGACCATATGGAACCCTGCATGCATCTCAGAAAGCCTGAAGTTTTGCAAATGCTTTACCACAATATTATAAAGATCTTATAACATCTTGTGTTTTGCAAATGAGGAAATGGAGACACAGACAGAGACACTGTGATCGCCTCCCACACTGTGGCAGAGGCAAAGATAAACATGCTTTAAGTCAGAGGCCACTTGCTCCATTCTTAGATTGTGCTATTGCTATTTGTAAATATTTATCCATTTCATATTCCAAATATGGGTGATAGTGAAGGAAGCAGTAACACTAATACAAATACATTTTTCATTTGCATTTTACTACACACCAGTGATGGCAAAAATGTTGCACTGTAGAAGCATCTTCAAGAGCAATGATCACCCTGGCATGGAGAAACCATCTAAGACACGTATCACAGTGAGACCACTGTGTGCTTTAACTTGCACCTGCTCTCTGAGTGCTCACTTCTACACTGTAATTCCTCTGCATAGAACACATTCCTCAGATACAAATGATATCATAATCTGACACAAAATAAAGTTGAACAATGAATTGACTTGGCTGAAAGGAATTCAAAATTGTGATGGAACTTTTCTGAACACTCGTGAGCAGCCAGATTCCATTCTTATTCCCTAAAATAAATGTCTGATAAAGGAGCAAAATAAAAGTGAAATGTATCTTCATGCTTGTAGGATTGTAGGTAAGAAGGAGGTGCACTGGAAAAAAAAAGTACTGTAAGGGGAGAACCTGTAAGAGGGAAAATACACATTATGAAAGTGGGGATACACTAGTGTAGAATTGAAAGAGCCTAATGATAAAGCAGCTCAATGAAACCTGAAAATACAGAAAATAGTTTTTCATAAAAATGCATCTCCACTGTCTATCTCATGGTGCCCTTGGGAGTTTCTTATGTATATTGTCTGCATAGAACAGAGCAACATTCATCTTTGGAGCATTTTGCCGCTATCTGGGAAATCAAGGAAATGCTCGTAAAGAGAAGCTCCTAAATGCATTTCTAATTCCCTGAGGTCAGCATTTCTAGTGGCAATGACTAGATTTATCTTCTACCTTGTCAGACTTTTAGCTAAAAGTGAACTGAAAATTTCATGCTGGGAGCTAACAAATGGCGTGTGGGAAAGCAGCAACAAGATAATGCTACTTTTCATCCTTGGTTCAGATCTATCCCACATGGCTGTTGGTCAAAAGCCTTTTCCCATCCAAATGCATCTGGAGATAAGCCAGGATACTGGAGAGTCATTGCAGCTTGTTGCTGCCTACATCACATCCTAACTGGATCTAACTGGGATTTGTGCTGTTGGTTGGAGCATAGAGAGTGATGTGTTCTCTCCAGTTTGCTTGATGCAATCAGGGTGTTTAAGCAAATATATCTCCGACAGGAGCAGCCATATGGAGCAATGGGACTGTCATTGAGACCACGTCCAGCAGAGCTGTCTCTGTGTCCTGGCTCCATCCCTAGGTCCATCATCTGCAGGATAAAGTTTCAGCCCAGCTCCAAGCCATTTCCTTCCAGCCTGAAGCCTTACTTGAGCTCTTGAAAAGCTTCTGTGGATGGCGATCAGGCCACCACTGATTGTGCTTAAGTCTGTTGTGAAGATAACACTGTGTTCGTGGCTCTGCCAGTTGGGCTGTGTGTGGCACTGCTGTCCCTGGCATCTCAGGTCCATAGCAACACAGGTCTACCAACACCTTCAAGGAAAAAAATCTCCTGCTGATTTGCAAAAGTCAGAAGAGGATGCAGTACACAGTGATTTTAAATTGTTTGTGTTCACTGTGTTATAACAAACTCTGAGGCAATAATTACTTCCCTAAGGTAATATAACTGCACTAGCAGCACGAGAAATTTGATCTGCCCGTTTCCTGGTTTTGGCCACAGCTCATGAAATCACAATTATCAAATGCAGAGCCTGGATAAAAGGGCCATTCTCCTCTACCTACACAGCTATTTTTGGTCCTTCACGGCTTATAAATAAAATAATCTTTGAGAGCGAAACTGGTCAGGAGTTCTTTTCCAACCAAATGGCAAGTGGCTTTCAAGCTCTTGGGGAGATGGGAGAAGTCAAAATAGTTTTTGAATCACAATTGTGTTTTTGAAGTGTTCAAAAATGAGACTATGTTCCTAAAAAACCTGATACACACATACTCTGAGTTTGATCCTGTCCCTGGAGAAGCATTCAGTGATTTCCATGGAGTTATGCCAAATCACACGAGCTGGATATTTGCTTTAGGCCATTTTGCTATCACAAACAGCAGCAACATGATAAGGATCACAACATATTTCTTCTAGGAGGGCAAGTGTCACTGGTAGACTGGTTGCAAAAACGTCATTCATTAATGAAAGGTCACAAGTGACTGCAAGGGATACAAACAAGGTATTTTGCTTCTTTGGCGCGTCGCTTTGCAGTCCTATTCATTGTATTTATCAAACACATTTTCCTAACCTTTCAAAGGTCTGTCTTCCTGCAATTTAAGCTGTGTGTTTGGGAATCCCAGGTTAAAAAGAGCCTTCCCTTTCAGTCTCTAAGCCTGAGTACACACCGGGAAGGGAAGGACTAATGCTGCCAAATAAGAGGGAATCTGCACTTTGGAAGGTGGCTCAGACCAAAGACACTGCCCGAAACAGCAGCATGTGTAAAACACAGGTCCAAGTACAGCAGCAGCAGCACTGGTGTTCTAAAAAAGTAGGTAATTACTTGCTTAGGTAATTACAGAGTACATTTTGAAGCAGCACACACTTAGCAGTGTGAGCGTGTAGACTGAAATCATGAAGTGTTACCTGATCCAGAGCGCAGTAGCATCCTTAGGAAAAAAAAAAGCTCCAAGGAAAATTAAGGCAAAAGAGACAGCACCAAGCATGAAATGACTGGATACTTGACTGCCTCAATCACTCCTACCTTAGGCAATGAAAGCAAGCTTACACTACAGGGTGAGAAGGAAAATTTATGAGAACTGTGGAAATAAATCACAGTGGGTTTTTTTGTTCACAGAGTGCAGGAATCTCTCAGAATCCAGAATAATTTTTTTTGTTCTTCTTCCAAACACAACCAAGGAATGTGTTCTGAATTAGCGCAAACTTTTAAGTCTGTTGTTCCAAGATAAAGAGCTGTAGCATAAGTAAGAACACAGTCCTACTTTAGGGCTCACAAAAACTGTCTAACTCCCTGATTTGGACAGAAATAGATGTGAAGGTCTTCAATCCTTGCACAGTACATAATCCAAAATGAAATTAAATTGTAAATCAATTGCAAAACGCTGAAGATTTTATACTATGTACCTTTTCCCCCTCTTCCAACAAACTAATCTTAAGGAGCGAGTTTGAATGGCTAGTACGAGAATCAACTAATGGTAGGGATAACCCCAAAGTATTTGTACAGTTTTTCCTGTTCCCTGTCTGACCTGCTCTGTTTTATGTCAGTGTCTACTTTAAGGGGTAGGATTTGTCTTTCTGTACTGTGGTTTATGTAGTGTCACAAATGCTGATATTGATCTCTTGCAGTAAAGGTTTCTGTTTGATCTCGCCAGTGTAAGAGTATGTATGTTATTTTCATCAGGGCCTTTCCAGTCACTTGATTCATTTGTTTTGCACAAAGCAGGATTGTAACTGGGCAGTGAGAAGGGGAAGTTGCATGCACAGAGTAAGATTTAACAATTCCTACATTTCCTGTAAGACAGAAGCTATTTTGAGTTTGGCTTTTTAGGCTTCCTTTGGGGGAAAAAAGGTATCTTGCCAGAGCAGAGGGCAATGGCATCTAATTTTCCCATCCACTGCTTGTAAAATATTTATTAAATAAACTTTTACCTTCTCCCCTCTTCATTTTCAAATAATTCTGTGACAAAATAATCTTGCTCTGAGTGTAAATGTCGTTCCTCTCCCAGTCAGAGAAAAAAATTGTCTTTGACAAAACTGTACATCTTCATTTTTCACAACAGAGTCGCTTTCCCACTGGTTGTTTAAAAAGCAAAGCTAATGTTTTGCCTGTGGGAGCAATTTAAGATGAAATAAACTATGGGTATTGGGCTCTCAAAGGTCATCCCAAGATGACGTTACAACCTTGTTCTGGTGGTTTGTGAACTTTCCCATAGCAGTATCCACAGAAATGGTTTAGTTTTGGATCATCCAGTAGGATTATCAATCTGTAGCACTGTCACAGGTGGAAATTCTCCTAAGTGGGCTCTGGCTCACTTGCCATTTGCATTCTTGTAAGGGGGAAAATCCTTAGAGATGCAAATCAAAGGTATTAGTAGGAAGCAATGCATATTCATCTACAAGAAGCAGGAAAAAGGTAGAAATCCCAATGTTTTGAGATTACATCATCACCCTCATAGGATCAGTTGACCATTATTATTGGCCATAGTTACTCCAAGGCTGTTTGACATCCTGAGAATGCAAATTTAGGTGTCAAGTCCGATAAAAAGTCTACTGTGAACGAGATTTTGAGGGAGATTAAGACTAGGGTTTGGTTTCAAATATCAAGTCCAATATGCCTGAATGTTCATGTTTACATGGGAATGAAGGGTTTACACTCTCCATGTCCAGCCAGGGCTCTATGAAGTTGCTCAAACAGAGTTATTTAGTGCCACCTGAGACAGCTCCAGGAGGTCAGCAGGTGTGAGACAGGACCCGTCAAAGCCCCATGCTTTTGTAAAAGGCTGCTAGACCCACATAAGGTACCAGAGAAAATTTCTGGCACCACTTCATACCTGCATTCAGCCACCTGAACTAAGTTTTTCCATTGCTCCTTGTGCAAACAGACAACCAGCAAGCACAGCCCAGGAAGCAAATGGCACTGGTCACCAAAGAACAGACCAAACAGCACAGTTTCTCTTAATCAAAACATTTTCCACAGCAGAAAATAATTTCCAGCAGAGAATAATTTCCTCCCTGCAATTGACCTCAAGTAGAGTGGGAACAGGGTAGTTCTGTGCCTTTCTCTTTTCCTGTCTTCTTAAACTTTTAGATCTTCTCTGACACAAACCAGGAAATTCTGAAGTTCTCTGTGGGGAGATGAGTCCATCTGAAGGTCTAGAAAACAATTTGGTATCCTGAAGTGTTGAATTCTGACAACTAGCCAACCTACTTGCCTGTCACTTCCTGTCCTTGGTTCTCTTTATCTTTCTCAGATAATCTCTTAGATATCATTGGAGGCTGTATTTGAATAGCAAAGACATTTTTGACATTACTCAGAAGGAACTGCATCATTATTCTAGTGCTTTACAGCCCCCAAGTGCTTGAGAACCTACAGGCGTGGTTGTTTGCTGTGCAACAGGTCCCTGGTGTCTAATCTTGCAAGTAAATATGTGACTCATTCATCCTACAACAGCGTGGGACCATAAATATCAGGCATTTATTTGCTCAGCAGAATGCCATGTTCATGTGTAGTTGATGAATGCAAGTCTCTAGATAGTGAAAACTCAGACCTAAAAAAAACCCCAGCCTTCAACCAGGATTTAAAAGCTTTGCTGTTCTGTAGAATTTCATGTTACAAAGTAGACCATGTAGTCAGTAGATCGAGTAGTCCCTGATGATAATTATACTGTCTGACTTTAATAACAAAAAAATATAAGAAGTATTAAATAAGCTTTGTTGTTGTTCACGTCTTAGTATCCTTTTAAGGGCAAAAATATGTTCATTGTGTCATGAAATGTTTCCAGTCAAAATATGCTTGACAGATTCTAATTAATACATTCAAGGGGACAGTTTTAGTACAGCTTCCCACAGACACTTCTATAGCAATTTTGTTCCAAGGGGGCAATAAAACCACAGGGAGATTTTGCACTGAAACAACAGTTGCCTGTCTATCTGTGCTCAAGGTTACTTGGGTGTTACATGTTCTTTTCTGTCAGAGGAGTATGAATTTAAATAGGAAAATATCAGGAATCTTTCAGGTAGGGGGCTGCATCATCCTGGAGAATTTTTTTAGCAAATCAAATTCAATGTTCTTAGCCCTTACAGAGCTACGAAGAGCTCAAGAACACATACATTCTTCTTTGCACTCATTTGATTTTCACTTAAACTATTCACTGCTGTGATGCAAGTCAGATCCAGCGTAGAGATACCACTACAGAAGTACCACTAGAGACTTCACCATTACAGGTACGTTGACAAGTGCAACATAAAAATCCTGCTAGTTCCCAAATTAATGGTAACATTGGAAACCAAATTCTAACACAATAGCTCTTCAGGGGAAAGTCTGGAGGAGGAAAAGCATTTTAATTTGGCTTTGACAACCTCACTCCTTTTCTCAGCCCCTTTTTTGCTAGCATCCACTTCACACCTAGCACTTTCAGTGTGCTCGCACTCTAGTACACGTCTGAGAGTACATGGCACATTTCAAACTTTTAATCACAGCCTCCAAACACTGTTCTTTATTACCTAATTTAGTTCTGCAAACAAGACAATTAAAATGTCAAGCTTCATTGGTTGCACTGATTTTCTAGAGCAGCCTCCTGCTTAGCTACAGCCTTGACAGGGATGTCTGCCTACAGTCTTTGCTCTTCCCTTGTCGTCTTCAGATCCTAGGATTCAGAAGCAAAATCTCTCAGCATGAAAGACTTAATTAGTTGCACACAATCCCTGGTGACATCCAGAGGCTCAACAGAAATAGGTGTAACTTTTCAGCAAGCCCTCAAGCCCTGCTGCTCAAGGAAAGACAGTTCTCTACTACAGGAGCTGCCAATCTTCCACTCCCCGGAGTAGCAGCACAGCAGCTTCTCCCTGTGATGAATTTCCCGCAGTGCAACAACTTTTCAAGCTTCAGTTTCTAACTAGAGTATATAATTTAATGAGGGCTGAAGCCTGTAGCAGGACAAGCAGCATCAAGCAAGATGGGCAAAGAGTTCATCTCCTTCAAACCTTCCCGCACTTGAAGTGAAATAGCCACTTATGCCACAGTATTTTGGTTCCAGGGCAAATGTTGTTCAATAGGTACATTATAGGTTTAGGGTCTAACATAATATTTCTATAATAAAATTGTACTGCACAATAACTCATTCTCATCATAATTTCTAACTACTGAACTCTAGAAATGCTGAACCAAAAATTGAGCTTTAAAAAATTCAGCGGGGGACACTACAGAAAATTAGAGTTAACACGAGACTATAGTGTGGGATAAAAATTCAGTACAGATGGGAAATAAGAGAATATGTAATTGTGAAGGGAAAGGTGAAATCTAGTCACTTCTTCATGTTTCTCTGATGTTAGAATGCAAAAACATCACTCTCTAGAAAGATTAATATCTGGTACATGCAGCGTAGAGCAAAATAAGAGGAAATAATACTCCAAACAGCAGCTTTTTAACCTGTGCCTTGCACAGCCAGAGAAGATTATAGCATCATTTTTATTGTCAAAATGTTGAAACAGTTTATGGTCTTCAACAAATATCTCCAATTATAGGTGGTAGGATATTGGAGGTCTTTGTGAATGAGTCATGATTTAGACCTTTAGAGGAGCTGCCAGACCTGAGTTCTGTTATATTGTGGATATAAATACTGGGCTCACACTAGCAGGAATGTCTTATCCGTGGCTAACCAGAAGGGTTGGAGACTACAGCATAAAAAATTAATCCTGAGGTCTACATTGGTGATCAGGAAGATTAGAAGAAGAATGCCAGAATTTACAAGATAAAAATTTACAGGATCAGGACAAGATTTACTCCAAACCTGACTTGTAAAAAGATTGATCCTATCTGGATCCTAATCTGGAAAAGTCTTTGAACATACTTCATCTGGAAATAAAAGTGGGTCTCTAATGGCAGAATAGTAACGGAGAGTCTCTGGATTGAGATTACAGCCACCTGTAACCTCACCAGTTCTTAAACCTCCACCCCTCCACTTCCCCCTAATATTCTTGTTCAAATAAAATACATTTGCACTAGGAGATCTTACTTTTGGCAACTATTTTTATTTTACACTGAAGTCAAGCCAGTGCTACTGGACCAAGTCTTCAGTTGCCATAAATCACCATGTCTCTGTTGGTTTCACTGAACCTCAAATGAAGCTCAAACTCATCTCTTAGGTTCAGTCAGATGGGGTCGGCACAAAGTGTTTCTCTCCTGTTTATTGTAGTTCAGGCAGGTCATGGCTCACTGACCATTTCCTCTCTACTCAGAGCCAGTGAAGTCTCTGACCTGCTCTTCTCAGGGCTTTCACAACCCAGGCATGAAGCAGCCAGGATGGTCACTCCCTCCTTGTAACCTCTGTGTACATGACTGGAGCAAAGAATGGCACCCAGGGTGCTCTCGAATTCTGTCACTGCACTTCTGGGTCTCATTACTGAGAGCAATCATCTTAAATGTGTATTTTCTCTGGCATCTGAGAGCAGTGTTCTTTGCAACTCATAGCTTAAAGAATCAGCAGTCAGTTTGGGACTTGGTGACCATTTAATTGTATATGGTCCCTTATTCTATGTTACCCATATGCACAAGTATGAACCATGCATGTGACTCCAATTTTGCTAAAAAAAAATATATATATATAGCCAAATACATATCAGGATTATATAAGTAAATTGTAAGGTAAAAATATAGAAAAAGTTACTTACAACATCTGGACAAATCATTGCAGGCTCAGTATTATGAGCCTACTATTTCTACCCCACCTGCCCTCTGAATTTTTGGCATACCCTTGCTGTCAAGCACCTTGCATTGTTTGTTGCTTTAAGTGAATGCTATTGCTAAAAGAGAGGGATTTGATGGCAAATTGAAGGAAGATTTAATCTAATCAGTGCTTGCTTTGAACTTCTGCAATGTTAGGAGATTTTGTCAGATTACAGTGTTTACACAATGCAGCTGCTGCTCCTGAGCCTGCACACTGAACATTATTCAGGGCTGCTCGTAGGTGCGGGAAGGGCTGTGGGTGCCTATGCAGAAACATTTTGATGCTTTGTTACAACTTATTTCTGCTTGCACAAGTCATATGAGAACCCTAAGAGAACCTTCTGGGAGCAAGGTTTAGTACTTTTCCCCTGATCTCACTCAAAGCCAACCAGAAGAGAAGCACGTGAAAAAGTTATGGGAAAAGTCAGTTAGCAGAGCTATTTCAAACTTCAAAAGAAGTGCTGAGCAATTTCAGTTTACAGAGAAGCTTCAAGTAACAGAAACAAATAGATAGATTAGTTTGGATGAAATCAAGATGGTGTTCAATGTAACTCTACTGTTTTTCCTCATAGAATTATACCTTGTGCATGTAACATACTTTATATTTTATGAAAAAAAAAAAGGCAATAAAGTCTTAACAAAAAATGTAGCCTACATAGCAAAATATCACAAAGTAGCATTACCTGAGGGAGTCCAGAACCAGGGATTTCTTTCTACGTCAACTCTTCAGGGTGGCTTTCAGCATGTTATGCCATATCCATATACCTTCTGTTTATCATATAGTGGTAATATGTGTTCTTGTACTGAGGAAGTCATCCTGTGGGTGAAAACAAAATTATGTAACAGCTCATACCAAATATTTATATCAACTTGCTTATATTGCTGAAAATATCACATGGATAGAAACTACATGCAAGTCTCTAATTGTGATGCATTAACTGGAAAACAGGAAACATCAACTGCTTATCAGCAATAAACTGGCAGGTCTGGCAAAATATTTTGGCAGCTGTTGGCTACACATCCAGGATTTAGGAACCCAAAATTTAGCTTCTATAAAGTCTAGGTAATAGCAGGAGGAAGGCAATACAGACATTGGGTAAGAAACTCAGAAAAGAGTAATGCCAAAAGGAATCTGGAAGCTGCACTGAAGCACAAATGAGTCAAAAGTTGCAACATTATATGATTGTAAAAAACAGCAACATAATGTGATTGAAAGTTCACATTGATGTAGAAAGAATGCAACAAAAATCTGAAGTATAAGTGTTGTTTCATAACATTAAACATAAATACATTTATGCCAGGCTTTCTTTTATTAATTTCATGGCATGCTGTAGTCAAAATGGGTATAGTGGAAGAAACATGACAATAAACCAAAAAAAAAGACTGGGCTCAGTGAGTGAATATGTAACCCAAAATATTAAAGGATATGAATATTCAGGAAAACAGCAATACTAAGAAAAACTAAAGCTACTAAGTTCTTACTCTTACAGAAATCTCTTTTTATAAAGGGAACACACCAAGAATTTAATGTATTTATTTATTTTAAACTATTCTAAATGCCATTAGTATAGAACAAATATCTCCATGTTGTTTGTGGAAGCCAAGTGAAAGAATGCAAAGAAAATACGCAAGTAAACTAATAACCAGTGTTTATTCAATTACTGTTTTATGCAAACAAGCAGAGTGATTTAATATCAGTTTGTAAACATCTTACTCAAACTGCATTTCCATTTGATCATCTGCATGCAAATCAGATTAAAATAAACACATGCAAAACCAGGCTAAAATTAAAAGGAAAAGCCCTTTAAAAAATCAATGAAAAGAGATGAAAGAGGATGAAGAAATTCAAGGAAAAGAGAAAAGCAATTGTTCAAGCTTTTTCTTGCTAAATGATATTAGAAAACTGTCAACCAGAGAAAGATTAAACAAAAAAAAAAATCTACTCATCTTGTATAAACTCAGTTGTGAATTGATAATGAAAGATTTTAAACAAGTCTGTCTGCCAGGAAGAGAAATGTAAGTCTCAACTGTAATTAAACAGATTGACTACTCTTCCTCTGGAAGCAGCAGAGCAAAAGCTCCTCTTTGATGTCTCTCAAAACTTCCTCCTTTCTGTGGCTCTTGCAGTGAAGACCACCTGGCTCAAGGCAGGCTGAATTTGGAACACTGTGGGGGAACTGGAGATTTTTAGGACTTGCAGCTGTTTCATTCAGGTGTTTGCTTGAGGAGGAAAAGGATCTGTTTGAGAAAAGGAGTGCCCCAGCTGAGGATCTTCTTTTCCGCCTGCCAGGGAACTCGAGGAGAGGAAAAAGGGCAGCAATTGCCCTCAGCTGTCTCCCCTCTTGTGCCAAGAGAGGTTCTTACAGTGCAATTGCTGGGCAAGAAGGTAAAATGGAAGAGAATTTGCATTTCAAACATAGAGGCTCTTAGCTCTGGTGAATAAACCGTATAAACCGTAGATTTTACTCAGCTGTCCCCATCAGCTGACCTTCTTCTTTCCTCACTGGGACAGTTAGAGCACACATGAAACTGAGGACATCCATCCTTTACTGAAGTCTTCTTATTCTTCCCAAGCCAGTCTTCAGGTTTCTGAGTTTTTCTACCTAACAGATACTGCTTGAGCAACCATTCAGCTTTCCTATGAGGATAAGGATCAAGAGTTTTTAGGATATGATGCAGTAATTTACAGAAGGGCAAAGCAGCTGAACAGTAACTTGTTTTTACTGCTTCCTTTCAGATACACGTTTCCCTTACTCTGTCCTCTCTCTTGAGGTGCACACCCCCAGAAACTGGTGCCATGCCAGCTGCTCAAAACCCGAGGGGAAGCTACTGCCCCTGAAGGTGCCCTTTACCATCTGGCTCTGGCCTCGGTGGCCGGGCTGGCCAGCTGCTCTGCTGAGGGATGCTGCAGGGTACTGGCTTTGTCCCACAGCTCAATAGGCAGCATCTCATGGGAGGAACCCAGGCTTTTCTTTCCAATCTACCTTATTTTGGAAATCTTCCGAATGTTATTAGATTGTGTAAGAGCTGACCTTTAAAAGTCAGTGGTGCAATTAACCAATCTGGCCAGCTCTACACCAGCAGCTCAGCTGGGCTCAGAGAGGCAGGAACCAGACAGCTCACTCCCGACTAATGTTATTACAGAAGAACAGGCGGTGGACCCAGACTCTCTAATTAAACGGCAGCAGATCTGCCCAGCAGGCTGTTATGATTGAGTGCAAAGCAGAGAGAGTGTGCAAGGCACGATAGAATCCCTGGGTTTCATCTAGTTATGTGCCATAGCCGTTCTTGTGGAATTTGTTGGCAGTAGCCTGTCATCCAGCTGTCAAAAGAAAGGGAAGGTATCCAGAGAAGTGGGGATCCTCCACTGCCAATGCTCTGGTCTGAAAGCCTCTACACTAACCCACCTTATCAAAACTAATGCACGAAAGCACATCTAGAATGGGAGGAAAGGCAGTGTGGCCAGGAGATTGCCTTCACTGTCTGTGTGAGTGACCCTGCTCTGCTGTCATTTGTATGTCAGAAATAGCCCTGCATGCAGTAGTGCCCCTGAAGATCAGAGAAGTCATTTGCTCAGGTCTGATTCAGTGTTTCTTTGCTGTAGGTCAGGAGCCTCTGGCCAGTGCTAAATGGTCACTCCTGTTTCTCCCTGTCCCATCTACTTTAGATATGGACTTAAATAGCAAGATAGGAATTGTGCAGAAAGGTGAACCTTGTGGCTCTGTTGGACTTTTTTGCTTTTTCTCCTATGTCAGCTGGCTGGACTTGTGGACTGCATTTGTCCATGTCAATGTTTGCTGTCTTTTCCACTGAGGTTCCACTGACACTTCTCACTTCTTTCTCTCTTCTGCTCACAGTAAGTTGCCTCTGGTTCCATGCAGAGACATGTGTTGTTAACACATAAAAAAGCTCAGAATTAGAATGAACTACTTTTTACTTGCATCAACTAGGTCTAGCTTAAATCTGGCCTTTGTTTAGGCTGGTAAACTACTCACTCTGCAGTACAAACACAAGTCAAACCTGGTCAGCTGGTGCTGATTGTTTTGGCCCTGTCATCTCTTACTCAGAGAAGCAGAGAAGTTTTCTTAACAGTGAAAGAACCACAGGCTCCCCATTTAGTCACAGAAAGCCTTGGTCTGTCCCTAAGCTTTTTACAGTCAGCCAAAAGGACCCTGCATTCTCAAGGAACCCAACTATCCTCAACATTATGGAAGGCTGAGTATACCCTTGAATGTGGGCATTAGCTCCTGGCAACTCTTTATCCAGGGGGCAGAGGTGGGGTCCTCTAGATTGTAGTCCAATGCAGGAACTTCATCTACCAACTAGACAAAAAAATCTTGGAGAAATTAGTCTTGTCAGGCTAAAGCCAGCTATAGCAAATAGATCCCTAACACATCTCTATATATCGGCCTAAGTTTCCAAATTTTCTTGTGTTTAGCTGATTGTGCACTTGGCCAATACACAATATATTTCACAACTGTTGAATAAGATGGGTGCAAGAGCTTGGGCAGCAATTTCTTTAAGTAGAAGAACCTTGTTCAAAATCATTTGAAACCTCATAATGATTTCTCAGCTAAGCCTTTGGAGTGCCACTCATATTTGTCTTTATTTGGGTACTGCCAGTAGAATTTGCAGCTGAAAATTGTACTTCTTTTACTTGCAGAAAAACATTGTTAGTATGACTACCTCTGAGGAAACAAAAAAATTCTTAACACTTTTGTACTTGCTCCTGATTTATTTCTGTGGTTTTTTTCACCTCGGCTTTGCTGTCCCGTATGACAAACTCTTGTTCATCCAGTTTCATATTAATGCACAAAACTTCTAATTATTTTAAATAGAAGCTATAGGAATAATTACATATATTGCTATAAAATCTACAATGAAAATCTAAAGTGGCATAGATGCAGTAGCACTTGCAAAGCAAGTAGGGAGTGTATCTCTTCTTGGAAACAATAAAAATGACAGAAATTTCAAGTTATAAACAGGTAATGAGAACAAGTATGTTCTCTAGAGCTGAAAAAAAATACTAGGAAACTTGGTGCTTCTGGAAAATCTGATTAAGTCCCTATTTGCATCTGAAAATCTTCAAAGTATTTATGCTTATGGTAAATGAGAACTTTCAGCTGAGGCTGATGTTGGAACTGGGCCTTTGAATAAAAACTAACCTCACTGAAGCAATTGGGAAATCTTTCAAATGCCTTTTTAATGATTTCCCAATCTTTAAAGTTGGTGTCATCCAGAATTTTGACAGCCATAGACCAAATTATATTACAGGAATTTTCTCAGATTGGGCTTTTAGAGACAAATATACTTTATGATTTTACAGAGCAGTAGAAAGATTATTTTGCCAGGAATAGGTGGAAAAAGCCCATGGGCTGTGCAGCCATGCACCAAGCCTATGGAATGACTAGTTACTTATCAACCTCTTTTTTATGATACCTCACTGACCAAAATAGGGGGAAAATTGCATCAGTTCAAGTCCTATTGGAGAGAAGCATAAGAGAGATTATCTACTACTTAATGTTTTCAAATGGAATTAAAGTAAATTTAATTTTACTAAAATCATAGGCTTGTCTTCTGTGTGGGTAGATCACAGCTCACTTGCCTGTATTGAACAATCAAGACTCAGATACAGAAATCTAAACACCTGTGGGAAATAGTGTCAACACTATTTGGATGAGTAGGGGGAAAGAAAGGGTATGAGAACATTATTACTAAGATCTAGCTCAAACCATAGTTAGCAGAAAAGTTTTTGTATTTTTTTGTCTTAAGATCCTTTTAGTAGCGGGAAAAAAAGATCCTTCCTAAAAGGGCAGAAGAAGAAAGATAAATCAAGTAGAATGCTGTGAAATTTTACCTAAATTTGAAGTATTTCAGGTTTCCTTTCACAAAATGATTGGGGTCATTGAAGGGCCAAAAGCCTGAAATGGCAACATTTTTATGAAAAAAAGTTCCAGTCAGATCCTTAGTGACAAGGGCAGTAAAATTGTAACAACACTCATTTTTCTCTACATACTTTTTCTGCTTCCCTGATATAACTTTAACCACCCTGTCTTGTCCCCTTCTCCCCAGCCTGTGATTTCATGAAAATGGTGTTTTTGCTGTGACCCCTTTGGCATAGATCCCTGTGTGCCACTGTGATACCACTGTGGATTTATTAGTTGCCTGTTGTGGTTTACAGCGCGTCCATCTGCCATTCATTAGACACTGGTGGGGCAAGACAGCTGAATCTAATCCTCGCCAGCAGTTATTGTCCATGTTTCATTAGCTGTGTGTTTATGGATGTCTGTGGGATGTTGGTTTACTCCTCTCTTAGGCTACGTGCTTTCTTTAGGAATTAGCTAGAAGAAATATCTGCTGGAATAAATAGATGAGGGCCTTGGCTTAGAGAGAATGGCATGGAGAAGCAGGTAAGCACTTGGAGTGATGCCTTTGACCAAAACTGGACCCTTGTAAAGTACACACTTCCAGGGGACCTGCCAACACAATCCACAGCAAGTGCCTGAATCCCTCCAGCAGTTACTGGTGAGTGGCTGCAATGCTCCCCACCAGCACTGTCTAGAGAGTTGTGGAAGGCCCAGACAAGCAGGTGAGCAATTGAAGACTAGGAAGAAAAAGCAGCCAGACAGTTTTCAAGGAGTTCTCTATGCAAAAAGTCAAAATTTGGCCTCCAATCCTTTTCATATTGATTTTTGAAGTGGTGTAGTTCAGCCAAGTTTTGTAAAAGAGCAGGAGGCAGCCTATCCACATAAGTGCTGTTGACACATAGCAGTTGTACTTTAATTTACAAGCAAGATGATTTTCCAGGCACAGGCAAGCTTTTCCGAGCCATGAATAGCAAAGGAAGCACTTGAAAAGTTAGTGAAATGTTTGCAAGAACCCTCACATAGATACCACTGGAGAGATGAAAAACTCTCTTTTTAGGAGACTACTCTATAATTCAAGAACTTAACCAAAGCCTCTTTGTTTTTAGTTATTGCAGGCATGGGGATGTGCCTCTCAACTTCTTTCTCATAGGGTTAGGTCTGCTGCTGGTATCAATTTGATAACATCACTTATCTCATTGCACCTAAACAACTCCTCAGGGGCATGAGCTTCAACCTACACAAAGAAAGGCAAATGATGATTCCAGTAGATGTTATCAAATTGATAACTGGATTCCAGTTGATGATTCCAGTAGATTGTGCCTCAGGCTGCATCCAAGGAAAGAGGAATTCAGCACAAAAGTCATCCCAGAAAAATATATTGCTACATTGAGCAATGGGCGGGTACTTCCCAGCTGTTGAACAATTTAACAGCCCAATCAAAAATAGCCTCCTGATGCATGCTTCTCTAGGAATAATTTCAGTGGCATGTGAGATCTTTTTCCCTTTCACTGTCAGCTTTATTTCCAGGAATGATTTTCTCTTTTTCCAGACAATGCTTTCTCTCTCAGTGGCTTATCTGACAATAGGCTGCAATGGGCCTGCTGCTTCTCTGCTTTCCCAAACACACAGTCCTGGCCTTCCTATCTGCTTTATCAATGAGTGACATATCTTTATATGTTGTATTTTATCTAATTAAAATGAGAGTACTGCTTCTGGCCAGACCATTCGCATTCCTTTAGAGTAGTGAGTTCTTCAGCTCTTCTTATCACTTCTCCTGGGCTAAACCCTGAAGAATGGGAGGGAAGGCAATTCAGAGAACGGGGGTGGAATAACAAAATTCCTGCTTGAGCTCTGATCTCGATAACAGGCGGTGAGAGCAGGAATTCCTACCCTGACTGCTCATCCTCCAGGGCAGCAGGTAGGGCAGATAGAGGGGAGCATGAGAGAGCAGTGCTGCTGGGGGGCAGGAGCAGGATTACAGGGTTTCATGGCTCCCCTAGGGTTCAGTGTCACTGAGGCTTCATCTAATCTGCCCTGGGTGTATGAGCAGGAGGTGCCACAGCCCTCCCAGGTGCTCTTCCATCTAAAGAACAAGCCTCCAGGGACAGTACCTGTAGGTGGAGTTTAGAGACCCTGTCTTTTTTCTACATGAAACCGAAACAATAAAGAGGGGATTTAAGACTACATTAAAAAATAACTTGCTCCTGTAAAGAAGGTCAGCAAAGCTTTCAGCTTTGGCTGAACTTAGCCGGAGCTGAAGAGTTCACCCCACCCCACAGCAGAGCCATTTGTGATACCACAAGGCTCATATTTGTCTCCTGGGGAGGCTACATCAGGGTGCATCAGGAAAGTTTAAAATGCCAGCTAAATTTTTTTCCACTTTTAAAAGCAGGTAGAAACCAACAGTTATAGACTATTCTTGCAGTCTGTAAACAGCTTCTAAAGATACATTTGTGAAGGCATTGTTTCAGCATCCAAGTACTATTTATATTTCTAAAACACTTCTGCTTTTTCAGCATCAGTCTATCTGCAGTGATAATCCATTTGTCCCAGCAGCAATAGCATTACACCCAGGTTCCAGATGAAACTAAGGGATGTTTAGGGAAACTGAAGAGCAAATTTTTCAACAGCTGCTTGGGGACTGAAAGAGGAAGATAGGTGGCAGAAGAAATTTCTAGAAATGCCCCAGTGTAAGAGAAATCACCAGGTGTAGCCACAGCAAACCAAATAACAAAAAAACAAATAAAAACAAACAAACAAAAACTAACCAATCAAAAAGCACAACAAACCAGTTTGGGGGTAAGAACATCTTTTGAATCAGGAGAATTTCATTAATTCCACATAGAGCCCGTTCCCAAACACAAGTGAACCAGTATGGCTGGGTGGGTGGAGCTTAGGAGCTACAGACTGGGGAGTGACAACAAGAGACTTGGTGGGCAGGAATGGATGGGATTACACTGGGAAAGGGCATCCTTTGAGACCAACACCGTTTGAATACTACTGGGCATCATGCTGGCTACCTCTCTGTTCTGCCAGGCACACTAATAGCTTTGAAAATGTAATCACCCATTATTCTGGGCAAAGCCAAACGAAAAGCACGGTGAAGCAAGGAATGTAAACCAGTTCTTGAACTGGTTCCCTAGTCACTGCATCAGCTTTCACTATGAGCAACTGGAGGTTTTCTTACTTGTCAAACTGTAGTTTCCCGGGGCTGTGTTTCTTCATGTCTCACAGGATGCCATCGTGAGCAGCTAAGCAAACGCAGATTACTGCAGTCAGTATGTGGCACTCTGCAGGGCAGGAACAGGAGAAATAAATGTCAGAGAAAGTGGAATTGTTTATATTCTCTCTGCTCACTCTGAAAAGAACACAGGGTGAAATTGAGGAAGCGTTTTTAAAACAAAGCATTAAAAGAAAAACTTAGCCATGAGAGGTTTGTCACACTGGCCTGAGAAAATAATAGAAGCTAATATCATCATAATTGCAAACTTCCTTAGAGCTGAAGGATCTTTGGGCCCCTGACACTGTTATCCACTGTGGTGGCATGTACCTACCAAGCCTCAGGATGCAGGAGAGGATCCTAAAAGGGAAGGATGACACAATCTGCTTGCAAAACTGCCGTGGGATCTTCAGAGTCCCCCTAGAACAAACAGGAACTTGGTGTTTTCAGCATCATGTAAAAGGAATGAAGAAAATCCCATCACTAAGGTCATTTCAAACTGGATAAACCACTGAATGAGATAATGACTTAAAGAGTCCTGAATATATGGCTTGTTATATTTCTTATCTGTGTAATTTCTATGGACAAGAGAATCTCACACAGATAGCACCTTACACTTTTGGGGTATAACTCATTATTCAGCATGGATAAATGTAGAAGAGCTTCCTCTTAATATAGACTTTTAACTAAGTATAGCTAATCAGCCAGCTGAGACCAGAGGAGCACTCCCTGTAGCTCTTGCACTGCTGGGGAGGCAGGGCCAGGTCTCCTGGCAGCTGTGATGAACATCATAAACTAAGTTATGTTAATCCTCCAAGTTTCAGACTCGAGATAAGTCAGAGGTTTTACAGCATCCGTTATCTACTACTGTATCTTTTATTTTGTTTGAAGACATGTGATGTTTATTAGCTGAAAGCCCTTAAGCATTGAAAATGAAAGCAGAAATTTACCATTTAGATCATGCTTCCTCCCTGTCACACACACACATAATTTTAAAGTTTACTCTGAACAGTCCCCAGGATTATGTGTCTAGATTCCAAGCAGAAGGCTAATAATAACCCCTACATTATTGTAGGCACCAAATGGGTGCTCATAAAACTGTAGTTGCAGCCAGAGGTAGGAGATGATAGTTGTTTATCAAAACAATGAATTAATTTAAATTCATTTAGTGCTGTCACTAGTACTGGGAACCAAGCACAGCACACTGTAGTGTACTGACTGGACCACTTAGCACTATTTATCTTTGCCCATTGTAATATGCTGTGATAGGAAATCACTACTTCCAGGATCTGAAATTAATTAATCTTCCTCCTGACAGAGATTGTGTGGGATGAGCAGTGATGTGAGATCAGGCAGATCACCAGTTAGGCTTCAGACATAAACAGGCTTTGGTCACCAGTGATTTAGGAAAATTTGCTCTCCACCCACACCTGTTTTTCCAGCCTGCTCCACAGAAGAAAAGAGATGATGCTGGAGGTGATACTGTTAGAAACCCTTAGGTAGCTACCACCTGCATGTCCCCTAGGGTCACTTCTTTGCCTCTGGGAATGACCATCTTTGCAGCATGTTAGGAAACCTTTATTCAGACTGAGCTCCTGTCTTCAGCTGATCCTTTCTCCACTTTCCAGTATACTTCTTTTTGCTCTGAAAAGATAGGGTCCACAGTGCTTGCCTTACATTTTACTTCAGTTGTTGATCATAGCCTTTCTGTTTTTCACTTTTATCGTTCTTCAGTATTGCAAACCCTATTGTGGAAATTATACCTCTTAAAGAGCTTCTCTGCTCCTGCTGCCATGTCTCTTAATTCTCCATGTGTAATGGCAAAGCTGTTTGCTGTTAAAAAAAAAAAAAAAGTTGCTGGTACAAGCAAAAGTTCAAGATTCCAGGTGGCAGGCAAATAACAGGAGCAGATGTCTTTACAATACAGAGAAAAGGAGGGAGGGTAAACCCCCCCCCCCGCTCATAGGTGAGAATGGCCATCAGGATGTATGCCACCACTTTCCATGAGATGCTGGAGGCAGTTGGAAGATCATACACTGTGCTGCTTTTAAATGGTCACACAAACCTGGAAACCATCACAGTTTATGTCACTGATACTCTGTTCTCACATGCATTTCTCCATTCATGCTTCTGGGAATTTCTCCAGGTGTCTGGTTCAGGCACTTGGCAATGAGACCATCAGAAAGAAAACAATTCCTTACCTTCTTTAAACTCCAGGTAGCTAAGAGCTGATTTTGAAAAAGATGGGTGCCCATGAATATTGTATTGTGAACTGTATTAAAAAGACATAACATTTATCAAGACTTATGTCTTCAAGCTCAAAAAAAAGAGGTTCTTAAAAATCCATGAGTCAGTTTTCATTGGATTTTGTTGCCTTAATTCTTCATCTTCTTGTGACACATGCACCTTACAGGCATGCATCTATTGATTGATTTGTGACACATTAATCAATAGAGTTGGTACAAACCTTTACTGCTCACCTAAGCTCCTTTTTCAAAGAAAGATGGAAATTGCACAGAACATATGATCTTTCAAGATCTTCCTGTAGCTGCATTGTAATCACAATGCAAAGTTTTTCCAGGTTGTCTGAGATTTTAATGGGGCCAAATCCAGAATGCCAAGGTGTACATGCAAAAGAAATGCAGTTTATCACAGAAAAAGCCAGGGAACAGTTTATTTTTAATTTGATGCAAGCAGTAGTCTCATTTGATATAGTATATATGGACTTAAGACAAGAAAATTATTATAGTCAGGCTGAGGAGAAGAGAACGACAGCTAGTCTGTTCAGACTCTGACCACACAGAAACACCCAGTGCTGTCTATCAACATGAAACATGGAGTTCTGCATCCCTTTATGCCATTTCTAGTTACCATTTGTGTGGATCTACACAGACTTAGTAAAACAGTAGCACAGCAAGGCACTTTGACAAAGGTACTTTTTCCACTGTGAAGGTTTCAAGTACAGGCAGTGATCCAGCATTAATGCCAGTGGCCTTACTCACAGTGTGCTGACTGCCCTCTCATTCAAGCTGACTCACTAGAGCCTGATAAAACTGTATTTTCAAGAATTTAGAGTTGCTCCAAGCCTTCCGCCTAGCAGCAGAGTGTTGTGCCTTTCCAGAATGGCTTTGTCATACCAGAACATACCACATGAAACAAAATGTTTTTTGCTCCTAGCAAGAACAGCAGTCAGTAGGATGTTGAAACACCAGCCAGCCCGCAGAAGTATCAAGTTCTAACCCTAACAGGAGGCAGATTGGTTCGTTGAGTTCCTTAGGAACAGCCTCCCCCGCAGGCAGGGCTCAGAGTTCATGGCCAGGTTGCTGCCAGCAGCCAGGATGTTCCCACAGAACAGCTGGGCCTTGCAGACCAGTCCCTACCCTGACCAAGCACTCACACAGAATTGTCTTTTCACTTTGTTGGAAAAATGTCTTCATCTCCTTCAGAGATGGGACCACTCCTCCTCCCCTATTCCCTGGGAAAGTGGTCGACAACACTCCCAGGACAAGGGGACTTCTCTAATAAGGCAACTTAACTTCTCTTCCCTTTCTTCCAGTTTCTCCTATTCATCTCTTTCCTTCTAAGCATGGGAAAGGGGAGAGAGCAGGGATGAGATCAAAAGCTGGAGGAGAGCCTTAAAAAAAAAAAGTCCCAACAAAAAAGCCCCCCAAAAACCCACCCCCACAAAAAAAAAAGATGTAGAAACAACAACAAAATTACCACCTACAACAAAAAAAATTACAACAAAATAAAACCAAAAGGCAGGACAGCAAAAAAAAATCCCCACTTCAGCACTGGCCATGTATGTATATATGGCCACTCCTTCTGGTGCTCATGTGTGTTCCTCCCTTTGCACTGGCAGGGGGTGAGGCAGCAGCTCCACACCATCCTAGGAGCAGTTCAGGGCATCTCCAAAGTGGCCAGATGGCCCTTTCTTCTTGACCCCAGGAGTGCCATTCAGTGTCTCGTTGCCTGAACCTCATTTCAGGCTCAGCACTGACAGAGTAAAATCAAGTTTGAACCCTTTTGGTACACAGGGATCAGCTGAAGCCAAGGAGCTGGTGCTGGCTATAGCAAAGAAAGTGCGTCTTTCCCATCTCCCTATAACAGTGACACATGGACAAAACCACCCAATTTAGTTCCACAAATTTCTCCAGTGTAATACAAAACAACAGTGAATAAAAGAATAATTTAGAGGCTAGTAAAGCTGAGTTTGTTTAAAATATGCATTTCCTAAATTACAAGTTCTTTGAAGACGAATGGTGAGGTGTTGAGTCATTTCCTTTGAAAATCTAAAAACCTAGCTTCTTTGCAAAAAATGGCCTTTCTGTTCAAAATACATTTTCCAACAAAAATTCATTCCTGCAAAAATGCTTTGACAATAATCAGATCATCCTGCCATTGAAAGCATTATAGAATTCCTTCCTTTCTTTCCTTTCTTTCTTTTTCCTTTTTTAAAGATGACAAACTAATCTGACCATAAAAAGAGAGTGGGGTGTTTTCTAAACTCAATAGTGGAAAAAATGTAAGGAAAATTTAAAAAAGTTACAGCCCACTGAAAATTTTGACATCTTGTCATTTCCTTAATGAAATACTGGATTTTTAAAGAAAAAATCTTGCCACCCCTTCTTTCTTCTTTTTTTTTTCTGTCTCTCAAATCTAATTTTTTTATTTCTCACCTTGAGAAAGGGGGATGGGGTTAATGTCAGTGTTTTACACTGAGAATCCTATTCTACTTCACTTTGCCCTGTGCCTTTCAAAACAGAATGGAAATTCAAACTTTACCTGTGCCAGTTATTTAGAAAAGCCACAGTTATTTGTGTGATTTAATCCATAAGACTTCCTCTGCAAAGCCATCACAAATATACTCTGTCTCAGATACACAGACATCTGGAGGTGTTACCATTTAACTATGTTTTGGAAAACCATATGTGTTAGTAATAGCACACCAGAAAGTTTAGTCTTCACAAAAGGGGCAACAGAACAAGTTATGCAATGAAGTCAAGAGAGAGAAATGGTAGAAGTGTGCACATTATGCACCATGTTCCTAAAACGATCAAAACCATTAGACACACAAGTCTGATAATTTATCTTTTATATGAGAGGAGACCTATGAAATAAACAACCTTATATTGGAATGATATGTTAGGGAATGGGATAATGTAACATAAATTAAGCCTTCTGCTTACATTCCATATGCAGCAACCATTGTAAGCACTGAAAGCAATGGGCAGAACATTGCTACAAAAATCCTCCTTTTCAGGAGGGATGTGATGAATGAGTACTAACCAGTATATTTTGTGAAAATCAGAGTGGACTATCAGATGAGCATACAGAGAAGTCCTTTTACTGTGAATTTACCATGCCAGAAGCAAGACAAAAATCCCTTCCTGCTATCAAGATTAAGATGAGGTTATAGCAAAGATTTTGACAAATGACTCCCATGTTTTCTGTATTCAGCACTGAATAAGGAAAGTGTCCTTCATGTCACTAACATGCCCATGCCAAGACTGCTTTCTCCCCAGTCTCTGAGCAGTGACAGATTTTGCCTCTAACCTGGGGGCCAGACATCTCTGTCAGTGAAGGGAGATACTGACAATTCCCTAATATTAGACTCAGTTTATGAGAAAGCTGCAAGCAGGACTGGTGATAGCTAGGTGTTACAGAAGAGCTGGAGCATCCACAAAACCCTGTTCCTGGGCGTGTGCACACAGGTAGCACCCCTAAGCTTGCAAAATAATCATATGGTGCTTCCTTCCAGTCTGCTATTGAGACAGGTGAGATGAATTTGTAAACACAGTGTGCTATGGACTGCCAAAATTTCAGATGAGCTCCTGGAAACAGGTTACTTTTCCCCAGGACCTTTCCACTCAGAAGTTCCTAAAATCACATATTTTCCCCAGCAGCAAAATGCAGTTATATCTGAGAAAAACTCAAATTGCCACTAACAAGAGAATACTCCCCAAAGCCTTGCAGTGGAAATTGAAAAGTGACAGTGACACTAAATACACTGACATTTATTGAAGCCAAGGCAGCAGTAACCTGATGGAGACTGCTAAAAACTGCAGCTGAGCAGGACAATGATCTCTGCCTCTTCCACAGTAGAACAGTCTTTCCAAACAACTCGGCAAAAGAAGATCAGTTATTGACACTTAATTAAACAACCTACTGAATTCTTATCTGAAAGAGTCTTTGGTGTTCTACTACTTGCACATTGTGCATGTAAAACATTATTTACTGTAAAGATAAATCCAATATACAGTGCTTAATATTGTACATTTGAAAATATGTTAGTGGTTTTGAAATACTTGAACATAGAATGTTGGTTTCATCCACGATCCTCCTATGGGGATTAAGGTAGGTATTTGAGACAGGTATCCCATTCCCTTTATACTCCCCCAGAACAAAAAGACATTTGAACCATTTTTGGTGTTCAGATTTAAGTCCAGAGAACTGAAGCCCTCACTTTTACCACTGAAGAAAAAAGGCTTGCATTACACTAAGAAATGTTAAGCTCTTGAAAGGTAAAAGCAACACATTTCATCACACAGCTGTTCAATCCTAGCCTGTATTTACTATAGCACAGTAAATATACCTATATATACACACACTATGTGGTGTATATAAGAATATATACATTTGGTATTTATACTTAATTGATCTTTATATATAAAAGTATACATTCTTTTTATATTTATATTGGCACTCAGTGGAGGACCTCCCTGTACTGTTAAAGAAAAAATATAAAATCATAAACAGCAATTTTTCTGAAGAGTTCACTGCTTAAGACAGTGGCTTAAATATGCATAAAATATGCAGAGTTTGAAGCAGCAAGCCAGGATAAACCAGAACATTTTTATACTTCGTTGAGTTCTTCCTTTTCTTTTTTCTCACTGATCTCTCTTTGCTCCATTAAATTTACTGTAGTAAACACCTTGTTTACTACATTAGGGCTCAACATGAGAAGTGACCACAGTGAGCAAACCAAGAGGGGAAACAAAGGCAGAGAAATCCTCCTGTTGGATGTCTCACTCGGGTCTCACATCCCTACATCACTGAATTGCCACAGATAGTGTCAAAACTGAGTCAAACCCAGGCCCACAGATGCAGAGCAAGAAACAATGAGTGTATGTTTACATCTCTGCTGTATCAGGACCAGAAAAGGACTGCATTATACAAATTCATACTTTCCCCCCACACAGACACCCCACAATGACCTGCACTTTCAGAAGCAAATTAAATTCTCAAGGCTTTGTCTTTAAAACAAGCATTTCTCAATAGACATAGAGCTGTTTAAGGAGGCAGCACATCACATGCCAGAACCCAGTGACACTGCAATCCTGCAGGCTGGAACTCACCACATTTTCCAAAGGGACTGAAATTCCAATATATAAGGGGTCTCTGAGAATGTGAATGGGAGATGAACTCTCTAACAAAAATATATATTTTTTAAGAAATGAAACACTTCATTTCCAAAAGTGCCTTTTGTTCATTATTACCTTTGGTTTTAACTGCTCTGGTGTCTCCTGCCAATTAGGGTTTACTTATGAGACATCATCATGGCACCAGGAGTGGACTTGTTGATAAGTTAAATAATGGGACTACTTTCTGACCATATTTATAGCTGAAAATTCTGATGGCATAAAAGAGTCTTCATACTTCACTGTGGAAAACTGTTATTTTCTTAGAATAACTTTGAACTCTGTAACTTTTTGGAAAAGGGGATGTTTTTCAAATAAAACCTTGCTTCCCTTCTTCCCCAAAATACTCAGCTTATATTAGCTGGAATGATACCAAATTCACAAAGATATGTATTTAGATGGATTGTAAATTTAGCCAGAGCATTTATATGTTACTAAATCCAAACAAAGATCTAAAGCAAGACTCAAAATATCACACACACACACAAAAAAGTTCCAATAGCTATGGACTGGGATTTTTAAAGCTGAGTAAGGACTCAGCCACACAAGTTCAAAAGAAATTGATTAATTATGTGGTTGATAATCTTGGTTTATATGCCAAGTTAATTCCTGATATAACTTCATTGTCATCAGTGGAGTCACACTGCAAATGTATTCGACAGATAGTCATGATTCTTCTCCAAGAATAACTGCTAAGGCAGAAGTTTTAAACATGAGTGAATGAAAGTCCTGTGCCAAGTTCTACCCTAATTTATACCCTGTACGAAACAGCTGACTTGGAAGCGAGGGTGTAAGGAAAGGCAGAAAGAGACATGAGTCTATTCTTCCTTTGCTGGGACGTTACATCAATTCCCTGAGGTGATGGTCATGTCTCCGAAAAACACAGCGGGAATCCCAGATGCAGTTTGTTGGAGATTCTTTCCTTCTAAGCCTGCAAGTTCTTGTATTTCACAAGCAAGTAAGTGTTCAGGGAAGAGCCTGGACTTGTCTCAGTGGAGGGCCATGAAATTCACTCCTATTAACTAGTGCATCAATCTGAATGTTGGCTGCTTCAAAATGAATTTGAGGATGAGCACTGGAAATGGCCATTTTAATAGGAATATTGGAATTAGTCACTTAATTAAAAAATAATGTGTTTCAGACAGTCTCGACCTTGATGGTATTCTAAATCAAAGCCCAGCATTTGGATTTTTTTTTTTCAGTCTGTCAGGCTACTTTTGGCTCATTATTAGTATTAGAGTTAAGCATGTCTGATTAAGACTGACAAGTCAAATGGTACACACACCTTTGCTCAGGTGAGAAGGAAGTAATGCCCATCTCATCTTTTATGCAGCACTGCTAAGGACATGGGGGATTTTATTGCTCTGCCCAAAGCATCATTTATGCCAGCAGCAGAAATTGAGTGCTACAGCTCTAAGTGTAGTGAATTGCTAATGTCCTCACTTGATTCTTCTGCTGACAGAGTTATTTTACTGAAAAGTGATGTAATCTGGCAGTGAGTCAGCTCAACATAAACAACATGGCTCCACAGTAACAGCCCTGCTCTAGGGGATCACTGCTAGGGCAGGAGGCACGAGCCAGTGAGCTGGGCTCCAGACTGACAGCCCAAGCACTTGGATGCCCTTCCCAGGTCTTCTCTCATCGACTATTTTCAGTCAAATCAGGCAACAAAGTCACATCCATTGTTCTAATACTCAACTGGATGTCAGAGGCTCATCTGCTAAGCACCCCTAATGAGGCAAAGGTGAAGACATTTCCCATCTTTATAAGTTTGCAATACTTATAAACAGAACAGGCTCTGGATCAAAAGCATCTCACGTTCCTCATCTGTGAAATGCAGCTAGCTGCTAATCTTCAGCCTCATAAAAATGTGTGGAAGTGAAAAGCTTTAGAGGATGGGCTGTGACCATTGCCACGAAAGAGAGCAAAAGTATTTTGAAAGACTTGGCTGGGTCAGAAGCAGGAGGCTGAGCAGAGCCAGCCCTGCAGGGGCAGCTGCTCTGCACAGCCCTGAGGAGTGTGCCCCAAAACTGGCACAGAGCACTTGGCTCTGATGCTGACAGTTCCCACTCACCTGGAGTTGTACTGACGTGGCATTTTCTTTGCTTCACTGAAAAGTAAAGTATTTATAAAAGTACATTATCACCAGCAGTGCCTACCAAGCTGCTCACTGAGTTTTCTGTGCTCCCCACTGAGACTTGCCAGCAGAGACCAATTGCCATCTGACTCTATGCGTGGCAGCCACCTCCTACCCTTCCTTTCTTTGGTTCAGCTCCCCCCTGCATATGCAATTATTTATGTATCTGTATGTGCTGGAGACAAACACAGCCCAGCTTTCCCCTTCTCTCCAGAGCTTACATCTGTGATCTCTAATTCTTCACCTCTGCAGCACCTCACACCTGTACCATTTCATCCTGTGCACATAGCTGTAGGCTTCTCCTCCCATCTCATCTCAACAGCTGCAATCCTGTTCTTATTTCACTTCTAATGACTTGTCACCCTCTCACCTCCAAAATCAGCTCTTCTCCCCCTTTTCTTTCAGAGCTGCTGCTCTGTATGGCTTGCCTTGGACATGCTTGACATTCTTCCAGTCCCCTCCATTATTTTGACTGTCCTCTCCAGCAATTTCCATCTACAAGTACAAGGCTATCATAATTAAGTGGACTGTGTTTAAGTATAAAAGTAGTTGGACAGGTTCTTCTGCCGTTCCTCTCTCTTCATCAGCTACTCCAGGTCCAGGCTCAGGCACTGCAGCACAGGTAGCCCATCACTGCTTCTCCTTCACAGTACAGCTGTCAAAGAAGAAAGCATTTTTAAAATCTGTTCCTAATAAAGAAGATGGTAAGAGAGAATCTATTACTAGCCATTAGGGAAGAATCATAACCAAACTTTCTAAACATCAAGATGTTTAAACCATTCCAGCTAAGATAAAAAGTGCAGAAAAGGAAGTCCTGGTGCAATATCAGCTTGAATGGAAAATAAACTACAAGGAGGTAGTTTTGTATTGTTATGCCATTCAGGTGAAGGATCATCACTTGAAAAGTTACTTTGACTAAGAATTGCCACATCTACTCTGAGGGACAAGGACAGCATTTCTGCAAAGCCTAAGAAAGAAGAAGTAGGATTTCCTAAGGAAAATAGAAACTTAAAATAACACCAACTTAAAACTGCTTCTTGTGTGGTGATCTCATTTCCTTAGGATCAGCTTCCTATTACCCCTCCAAGTATGAGACATAGTTAACCTTCTTAAAACTAATATTCTGATTGTCTGCTTAAGCAAATCTTAATTTATTAGATTTATTCTGCAGCCTGTTTCCTTCTCCTACTCTTGGGCACAGAAATCTGGGATGTAGGCCATTCTCCTGGCTTTAATTTTGAAAAGGATCAGAACTGGGTTTAGCTGTCACCTTTTACTGTCCATCTGCAACCAAAAGAAGAATAGAACAATCCTCCAGGGCTGATGACAAGGAAAACTTTTCGTGTAGCTGTAATTGCTGCACTCATAGCTAGCGCAGTGATATCTCTGACTTCATTTTGGAAATGCAGAAAGGATTTTGAATGATTGGCAGTGGTAGACGATTAATTTACATCACTAGAAAGTCAAAGCACTGGCGAGTTTTAAATTCAGGCACAATGAAAGTCTGTATGAGTTGGTTTTAAAGGATTTGGAGGGACAGAAAAAATTAAATACAAGAATATAAATAGCAAGATCTTAGCCTATAAGCTGAAACTAAGAACTACATGTCCAGTGCTCCACAATCTAAATGTTTTTTCTATTTCTGTAAATTGATTAGTAGCATTTGTTGACCATTAGATTAAAATATTTTAGCTGTTGGCTTCAAGTGACCAGTAGGCAAAACATGGAAGTTAAACTGTCACAAGGAAGGCATGCCAAAATAGAGAAGGAAGCTATTTACTTAATTTTTCTGCCTTACAAGGTTGGCAATCTAAAGGGAAGTTTTCAAGAATGAAATTATTTTGAACAATCCTCATTTTGAATTGTTAAAGCATCCTGGTTCCAAAAATGCGGACTCTAGTTCCCGTGGGAAACCTAAAGCATCCAAAGTAGTGGTTTTAATGTTGCAAAGAGTTTTGGGTTTACTTTTTGTTTTGTTTCCCCCCTCCAAAAGTGTGAAGGGAGCCGCAAACAGTGACAAGCCCCCAAGTGCCACAATAAGCAACACTGAATTCTGCTCACAGTTCAGGGGAGCAGCTACACGTCCACTCTCATAGACAAGTTTGCTGGGAAAGCTTTGAAAATCTGTTGAGTTGATGTCTTGTGCTTCTCACCTGGAATCTCTTTGTTCCCCCAGCTCTCGTCGTGCGCTTCCTGACCAAGCGGTTCATCTGGGAGTATGATCCAACGCTGGGTAGGTTATTTTATTCTGGAAGCATGGGATGCTGTATGTAATGGCACGGCTGAAGCGATGGAAATCATAGAATTAAAATTTCAAGCCTCAGTCAACCTTTAAATTTGCTGTAAAAAGCTTCTCTATGGTCATTTAAAGCTGGAACAAATTGTTACCTAAAATGACAGAATAGAGAAGCACTCAGACAAAAGCTGAGTTATTGTATGAGGCACATTTCTGTCCACTCAGAAGTGGACAGAATTGATTCCATGGGAATCAATTGCTTTAGTATTTCACTCTTTAATTATTTAGTGTGCGATCAGCTTTCTGCTTTTGAATTAGCTAAACATCATCTGCTAGAGAATAAGATGATTGGGATACTTTTAGGTAAGTTTTTTGTCCTCACTTTCAAACATATATTGTCTCCCATTTTTGGGTGACCACATAGAGACACCAATCATCAAAAGAATACCCACATGTCACTTCCACTGCTCCCACTTAGCTGTGTTGGGTCTGGCACTTTCAAGAAGCTGGCTTAAATATTTCAAAAAAACCTGTCAAACAGTTGCCCTGAATTAGGGGTTTCACTTAAAATGTGTGCCAAGGTCGGATTTCATAGTATTTCTTAAGTTACCATATAGTTAAATGCTCTGCACCAGAGCAAATCCAAGCCAAGAAGTCCAAGCCAAGGCACTCACACCTTAGAAGGCATCTTCAATACCTCAGGACTAAATGATTCACATACAAAGTGAAGTGCTGGAAAATTCCCTTTTCTCCAAGAATACGTTACTCTCTCCTTCCTAACATTTCTTTGTAGGCTCCAATAGAGATCATACAGTTAAAAATAAATTTCTTTATTAATGTTCTAGGAGGTCCCATTGAGGAACTAGAAAATGCCATAAACTTGCAGAGCAGAAATGAAGTTTAATATATTCTATTACAGAACCCAGGCAGCCCTTTGAAAAAAGCAAAGTATCCAGGATCATACTATTTTTGTTTGGCAAAATGGACAGATGACAGATATCAGAAACCTCATCCTGGGAAAATAAATCTCAGCACAACCTGAATTAAAATATGTTCTTTTATCTGTTACTATCAATATGTTCCTCAGTGAATTATATGTCACCTGCCTTGTGGAATGTTCAATATGCTGTTCTATTAGTTTTAGTACTTCATGTCTCAATCACTATTACATCATTTAAAGAACTTGATAAGAAGTATATAAAGTCTTCTCTATCAGTGTAGTCCAAGTTCATCAATTTCTTACAGGGACACTGTGTGCAAAAGCATGCTTTTTGCCTTGTTCAAGCACACAAATCAAGTTATTAGCAAGCTACAAGGTTTATTACTTTTTGCCCCATTATGAAGGCCCCATTCCCTTTTTGCTGTACAAGACTTGACATTTGTTTCTGTTTTACAAATGAATGCAATTGCAAATTACTCTGCCCCTCAGGAATCTAATTGTCTTCTCTTTGCAGCATGGAAAGCTTTCATGCAGGCAACAGTCTTATCTCAATAAACTAAAAATTAAATCTCTTCTGACTTACTCAATTCTACATTCTCATTCAGTATAGAGAATAACAGCTTAAATTATGTATTACAGTCATTGTAATGCTAAGTGCTCTAGGTTGCTTGGAGGAAAATGTTTGAGAACTTCAAAAACTAATAAACTATTGTCAATAAGCTATTTCTTAATCACAGTAATCTCTGGTGGAAACTGCCCACCAGAGATTGTTTTTAAAGTACTATTCTTTCAAACTACACATTACAACAAGTTTCAAAGAAGGTTCTGAAGTGTCAGAGAATTTTTTATCTTGAAATCGTAACAACTATTCAGGGCTTCAGAGATCAATCAGAAAGGAAGTGTACTTTCAAAAGCTTTGAAAAAACAGTGCGTGAAAGAATGCATTTCTGTCTTTAGCATGGTCATCCTGCAGTGATTTGGTGTCCAATTACCTGTAAACATCACCAAGCTGAATTCACCAAGAAGTTTTAGCAGAATAGATTCATTTCTTCCTAGCAGTCATGGACTGGCAGTTCTGTGGAAAGAGGGACATCTACATGTTCAATCGATATAAACAATTAAAGTTGTGTCCGTGAGAATTATTTCCTCTACAAGGAGAAATAAGCAGCTTTGTCAAGTAATTTTGAAAGGACAGGAGTAAAACAGATGCAAACTATCCAGCTACTAAGCAACGGGAGGTCTTGCCAAAAATCACTGGGGCTGTGACAAAAATGTCATATTTATAGTTTATTTTTTGTGTCAAGTTTTCAACCACCCATTAGCCCTCTGATGCAAGGAATCCCCAGATAATTCCTATTTTTAGGAAAGCTTTCACCAAGCTATTCAAGGCCTGATGGAAATTCAACATTATCCTAAACTAAGCATCATGTTAAAAAAACCTATTCCTCTTTTAATTCAAGGGTGGTACATTTTAACTGGAAGGGAAAAAACACACCTTATAAATATTCTTAACTATTCTAACCTGCCAGAAGAAAATGAAGGACCATATTTTTAGCAGTACCTGGACAGACTGCTGTACCTCCAGGAGCCAAATTACAAACCACAAAATAACATTTTCTGGCAGGAGGAATGTCACTGAACCTTGCAAGCTTTGGAAAATGGAACTGCTGCTGAAGTCAGGCCTTTGCAGCTCTGCCACCTTTGTGCATGACGTTGGATCTGTGCAAGCTGCTGCATCTTCACAAAAGTACATCTCACTCTCCTTTTTTATTTTACTGTTGTCAGTCAAAGGGTAACAACTGCAGCAAAGGCTATTTTCTGGGGAGTGTTAACCATGAGCCTTGACTTCGCCATCATTTCTGTTTAACTGGCAAGTCACTGTTACCAGCTTGGCATGGTTTTTTTGTTTGTTTTTCAAAAAGGTGCTAAACTCCTCAGGCTAAATTCCTACCTGGCATTATCAAGGTGAATGAGTTTCATCCATCTTCATTTACAGTAAATCACAACTATCTCTCATTTTCAACAGAATTAGATGAAAAGAACTCTATGTAGAAATGGGCTGGAACTGCACATTTCAAAAAATACATGAAGTTGATTACTAAAATATTAAATACATGAATTCAGCATTAAACTAGTCTTCTTTAGCTCATTAAATACATACTGAGAAAGGGGATTGAGTTACCACATGGATTTCACCAAAACTCATTAATGCTTACATGTTTTTAAATAGAACACAACTTAAAAATGTATAAGCAAACTCAGTGTGATGCTACAAGGCCTCAAAACACTTGGCCTGGTTAGGGCACTGCTTAAGCCACACTCTTATCAGGAATGCAGGACCCCTGTGGACCTCAGTGACCCAGGGCTTGACACCACGATTTTCAAGGCTGCTATGAATAGCTGCTCTCCTCCAGACCCAGTAAATTGCAATAACTTCTGCATCTCAGCAGTTCCCCCCAGGAACTAGTGGCAGTGCCCAGAACTTAGGGTGCCTTCACCTGAGCTCAAAGATGGAGAGATATTGTGGTTCACTGTGATATTTAATTGATTTTAAAATTGGCGATGCTGCTAAATTTATTTTTCCCTGGGAGGCAAAAAAGGAGAGGAAGTCCAAAGAGCCATCACGGTAGTAGACAGACAGATGGCCTGCAAAGTGCTTCATGGATAGCAGCAAATGTCGTGCCTCCATAAGACATGACATGCAGGGAGAATCTCCTGGATCAAATGATGAAATAAGAAAATTCATCATTGCTATGGCTGAGTGCTTTTAGAAATAAGTTTTGCAGCATTTCTCTGAGAAGACTTTTGTTGTTCCACCAAAACTGGAACAATTTGCTTTACTAGAACTGGAGCTGGGGTATCCAAGAACTAAAAAAAAAAAACCCCAAAACCAACAACAACAACAAAAAAACCCACCAAAAAAATGGATGGGGTGAATTATGAACTAGATTTTGAAATTTGTTCTGGGTTAACATTTTTATGTACAGTTGGGAGAATCAGGGTTTCTCAGGCTCAGGGACTTAGACATCAATTTTTGCCATACAGGGAAAAAAACCAAACAAAACCCCGGGTAAATGCAGGAGACAGGCTCCTCAGTCCTTTTCTTGTTTCTGTAACTATTTTGTTGTCTGCAGTCTCTCTGCCTCTGTGTCTCACCTATAAAATCCTTTATCTTGTAGGAAGATTGTAAATCCTTTAAGTAACTGATACTCAAGAGTTAAAACATGTATCAAAGGCACACAGAAACAGCAAACATTTTGCCAAAGACTGGATTTTAAACAAAAGTCAACTTATATCTGGTCCTGGGTTACAGTTTTAAGCCAGCACATATCAAAAACCAAGGAGAAACTATTTTTTTGACCTTTCTAAAAGTATCTTTGCTTTCTCACACTCCCCCTAGATGTCTTTCTCTAGCTGTTCACACATTTAATATGACTTTGCCAATCCTCTGAAAGGAAAACTCTCTCTGAGCAGATAATCAGTAGAACAGGGCATGACAGACTGGCCTGTCTATGAAGGCAAAGACAGACACAAAGCAAAGGAGTTTATTTAATTTGAATGGGATAGAGAAAAGACTATTCACTACTTTAGAGGAGCAGAAGTAACCATAAGAAATATGGGTCTTTAAAAAAAATTATAATTTTGCCAGGAGTACTAGATTAATAGTGACATTTTTGAAAAGTACTTCTTCCAAGTATATCACAATGTCTTTACAGGTTTTTGTTCACGCTTTTTCTCCTGGGAGATTAAAAAACTTGAACTGGTGTTTCTATAACGTCCTGTCTAATGCAACATACAGGCACCTCATAAGAGACCGTCAAACATGGGCAAAATGTGTAGGTATCAGTAAAGCATGAAAGATAGGGGATAAAGTAGTATAAATTGCTTGAAGGAGGGAGACAGAAACCTCTCTTAGAGCCCTGAATTCTCTCACAGCAGAAAACGAAATCTCCTACAAACCAGCTCAAGACTTGCAAATTTCACCACTGTGGCAAGAACAGCAGAAACGACTTTGTCAAGATATTTACATTGGCAAGAAAGCTTTTCCCATTGGAAAACTTCTTGCAAGAATGATTATTTTTACATTAGAAAGGTAGTTTTGCCTGCATCTGTGGCTGGGGGTTCTGTTAGAAAAATAGTATCATTTAGGGATCACAAGGAAAGTTTGCAGATCCCATACATGATGTAAATAATATGACAACACTAGGAAATAATGCTGGCCTGAGTTTCTTTTCTGCACTTGATAAATACAGGTCTGTACAAACATAAACAAGAGAGCAGAGTAGGAATGTATCCAAACTAGCTTCCATCAAAATGGTTGATAACCAGAAACAGTTTAGCTATGGGAACCAAGAACTCACTAGGAAGAATAAGCTTTTAATGTTATTTATTATATATTATAATTCATCCTATCAAGAGAAGATGCAAGAACTATTTTTTTGGGATAACTTTGTGCGGATGAAGCTCAGGTCCAAATACCATGCTCAAGGACTGTCTTTGCTGTCTGGTTTATTCAGCTAATGCATTGTCTGGACAGCTGGAATACCATCTGAATACAAACTCTTGATCCCCAGGATTGCTTTCCCTGCTGCAGGTCAGAAGTTGAAGAGGCATGTCTTTGTGTTTTGTAGAGTTCTAGTTTTCTGGACTTGTGGCTTGCTCAGCAAGTTTGTCTTAACACTCCTGAAAGTTTAACAGCCTGCCTCTACCATGAAACTACTGCAGCAGCACAGCTGAGGAAGAAACTGCCCAGACAGCAAACAGAACTTGCAACAGAGCAGCCCATAGTAAAATAAGTGTTAATAAATCCTTAACTGATGGCCCCTTCAGCCCTAGGGTGTAAAGGTTGACAGAGCAGCAGCCCTAGGAAGAAGGCAGCCTCCCCTCCCAGCCCTCTCCTCTCACTGCTGCACAAAAGGATAGTGCAGTTTACATAGTGCTGTTGTCCAGATCATCGATGTACTCATGATTAAAAATAACCATTTTCCATGGCGAACAAAAAAGGAGAGAGTTCTGCCATCATCTTGCGGAACTTTGCCTTCTGCATATTTTGTCTGAACACCCGTGTTGACAACTACAGCTTATCCAAGCACAAGCTGGGAATAACACATGTGGTCTGCAGCGGGCTTTCAGCCAAAGAGAGATGTAATGGTAACCAACCATTTGGGGCTAGGAGGAATGGCTGCCAACCTGTGCTTCAGGGACTACCATGACAAATGTGTAGACACTTAATAAATCACTGGGAAACAGCCTTATTCTCGAGCCAGACTCCAGCTATTTGTATCCTCGATTTTTATTGACAAAATTACTCATTCCTTCTGCCTCAGTGCTTAAGGGATTCAGTGCTCAGTAGTCTAGGTTGTGCCTTCCTAGACATCTTCCTGCACTTGTATTTTTCCTACATCAAAACAGTAGAAACATTATTTAACTTGATATATATTTAATATGTTGCATCATTTTTACTGCGCTCTTCAGCAGAAGGAATTTATACTGAATGTATTATAGCAATGAGCCGTGAAAGTATTCCCAATTTCTCTGAGGTGTTTCTAAGGAAATGGACTCATATGGCCTAAAGCACCTTAAAATACCAACACTGGCTTCTAAAATTCTCAACAAAGACTTGAAATGATGAAATTGTAATTGAGAGCAGCAACAGAAGATGCTTACAATAACATGGGAAACAGTCATCTGAAAATGTGGTTTGTTTTCATTCATATGAGTCTCAAGATGAAGATATTCCTGATACCAGTAATAAAAATACTGCTTTCTTACGGTAGCGCAACAGACAGCAAAACTCAGGAGTGGCAGTGGCTGTTCTTGCCATAGCTACAGCTGCAAGGTATTTTGCCCCTACTTTTCTTGCTCATCATATTCTGAAGTGTTTTCCAGATGAGCAGAATTTTCTGGTGCTTGCTTTTGCACCTTCAGGAGAGCAGGCTTTTATTTTGCTTGTTTTATGTGTGAGAAAAGTCTCACTGGTTAGTTTTCATTCATATAGTTAGAAATAAGGTGAAACTCACAGCTTCACCAACAAAGACTTCTTACCACAATCAAACAAAAAGGCAAAATATGATTTATTTAGACTTAACCTTATAATGGGCATAATTCCTAGCAGGAACCAATGCCTCTGCCAAATGTTGGTGGGAAAGTTAAATCAGAAAATTTTAAAAGCCTCAAAAGACAACAAAACAAACAACAACTGTTTAAACCTTGCTTAAAGCTTACTCGCTACTAGTTAGCATTGCTTTATTGGTTTTGTCTTACCATGTCTTAATGAATTCAGCTCCCAGGTACCTGCACACATTTTCTCTGCCAATCTTAGTAAGGGCTGGATGAGAGCAGAACCTATAGTAAAAGAAATGTAACACCCCTTCTCAAAAGAAACCCACTCTTTGCATGCAGCAGAAAAATCATATGCAGCACAGAGTAACAAATAAACATATTTCCCATTATTTTTAGAGGCATCTTCAAGAAAACTGTATTCTACAATTTCTGTCTGGAGGCCAAGTTATTATTTATGGAAAATATCAACATATCAAGGAAAAATGTTTTTCTGTAGACTTGTTTTATATTATCCTTTTGTTCTACCTAAAACATGGACATTCTAGGGATGCAAGAGATCCTCTTATACCGAGATGAGAACTTCATAGTCTAGTGGGGCTATGCATACACTAGCCATCTATTATCTTCCCACTTTATTAAAAACTGGAAAACGTGATCAAAACCAAATTCCTTACTAAGCAGCAAACTAATGAAGCTTCATTTCTCCTGGATGTGTTCACCATATTTCGTACTGCAGTAGCTCTTTTCTTTGCATGAGTCCTTGTGCTCCACAGAGCATCCTTTGTTCCCCATGAGTCCCCACAGCAGCTGAAGGTTTTTCTAAGGTCACCTATGAATAGTCTCTGCCCACCCTCATGGACCAGGGACAGCCCCACAACCTGCCTTGTGCAGAGGCACTTGCCTGCTGACTGCCCAAGGACTCTTCTACCCTGTGCCTCCTCAGGGGTGTGAATAGGATTGCTGTGCCCCCCTCAGCCTTGATTTGCACAGAACTGAAACCTTTGAGAGCTTCACCTTGCACTGAAAATGGCAACTGAAAGCAGCTCAGCAAGCTAAGTCACACTCACTGCGTGCCGTGCCTCCCACGTGACTCCTTTTGTGCTCAGCTGTATTCTGACTGGTTTGGGAACACCTGCAGTACTGCAGTCACAACTCTGATTACAGCAAATGCAGCCTTGTAGAGGGCAGACAAAAATGAAGTTAGAAAAGAAACTAGTTTGCACATCACCGTATTAATTCCAAAAGCAGCATCCACAACAGCAGACTGCGTGTGGAGCAGGCCAGAGACCTAGAGTTGGGTTAAACATCTCTGCAAACAAGTATCTTCTTTCGTACGTGTTTTGGCTTAAATTTGTAACTTGACAGGAATGCTTGAATACTATGATAGTTGCACATCAGGAGCACATTGCACCTGATATGTGTGTACAACCTCCTGGAACTTCTCCTTCTCTGTTTCCTGACTCTTGGGGCAACACATGCAGAAACACAACATCAAAGAGTCCAAGTCCAATTATCAGAGTCACAAAGTTTCCTTTCAGTAACTTTGTTTTTACTATTTTTTCTTATTTACACATGACAATAACGATGCAATAACCATATGCAGCATGTCCTTTGATGGTGTTATTAATAACTAAGCCAACTGTGCTCATTTTAGGGTCTGTGGTAATGAACAGAGAGACACAAGGGGTTATGCTGAATTAGCATTAGAAATATGTTCTAAATACACAAGGGTGGTACTGTGCTTACTGTAAAACCACTGATGGTGGCAAAATAAAAACCCTCCTGTAAGGTAAATAACACAGGGAGTATGTAACAGCCAGATGCAAGCAAGAAAAATACATTCAGCTGTGTTTTGAGAAAAGCTGGGGTTGAGGAAGGAAGAAGGTAGGAGAGACTTTCTGAGTCAGGAAGATACATTCAACTTTTAGGGACTTTCTAAAATGTGAACAGTTCCTGGAAGCAGCAAAGAAAAGCAGAGGGGGACAGATTTTACCACATCGAACACCAGGGTTAGTAACTGAGGTAAATGTTTTCCCAATGGGCTGTCAAAGTCACTGTTCTCCAATGTGATAGACAGGTGCAATCAGATGGATATCAAAGATTGTAGGAGTCTAAATAAGTAGTGAGGTAACAATGAAAACACCCCAAGCAAACAACAACAACCTTAATTATGTTAACAGAACTAATTATGGAGAATTTTAGTCTCTTAGACATACTGCTGTATTACCATCCAATAGGACCTTAACTGTAACTTAAAAGTTCACGCCTATGAGCTGAAGCTTTTTGGTCTGAAAATTCAGCTGTAATCATTACACAAAAGCTCTTTCTCCAGATATCTTGCATTTCTTGGATCCATCTGGCTGAAAACCACCATGAGGCCAAAGTTTCTTGAAGCATGCCCTTGTTTTATTAACCTTTCTTGACAAAAAAGTGAACTAAAATTCTGTATGGAAGAAGAGTTTTTGTCCCTCTGTACTTAAAAGCAAAAAATAGACCAGGCTGTTCCTTAAGTTTGCATGTAAAATGCTGTATGTCATCACTCCACCTAAGCTGATTTACCAACTCCTAAAACCAACAAACCCCTCCATGCAAACATTTCCTTTTAGAGCTCTGACATACCCTGATATATATTGCCTGTTTGAAGTAAACATGTATTGAAAACAGCTTTTTTTGTCATCACAACTTTTCACATCACTGCGAATATAAACCAAAATGTAGAAATTACTTTTCAGATAATAGTTTTTCTCCAAAATATATAATTTTCTGGAACAAATATACTCAAAAAGTCAGGACAGTCCTGGACAAAACAAAGGTTTAATAGATGACCAGCCAAGACTTATAGGCCAAAACTCTAATAAATATGTCACAATAAACATGGGGCAAGGATGTGATATGATCAAGCTGTGACTGAATATTTCATCCATAGCCAGTCTGTGGATTATGGGCTTTAAAGTCTTCTCTATATAAATAGGTTTTTTCCTGTATTTTTTTTTCAAATCATACTGCTCAGAAGAATAGGGATCTTACTTATCAACACTGAGAGCCCCCAGGGAAGTTTTGGGGTTTTTTTTCTCCAAAATAATTATTTCCATAACTATTCAGCAGCTGTGGACATTTGAAAGATTTATTCAGTTCCTCTTAGTGAATTATTGTGGCTTAAAATCAAACCAACTGCTACCACATTCCAACATGTTTCTCAGGCCTTTTGACAGCTCTAAATATTTTTGAAATAAACTTATTTTTTGAAGGAAAAGAGGCTATGAGAACCAAGAGTGCCTTGCACAGCAGGAGTGCAGCTTTATAACCAGGAGCCACTCTGAGATCTGGCATCAACCTGCAAACCCACACTGATCAGCACCTTTGAGCCTGTTACTGGCAGTGTGGCTGGAAACATAGCACACCACCAAACCAACAAAAACAGGTCAGATTTACTTATTTATATTGAAGCAGAGCAAGTAAACAAATCTGACGATTTCTGCAGCACTTCCAGCTTCAGACACACTACAGGTCAGTCACTACTGCAGCTCCCTAACTGCTTTGAGACTGGCAGATTTGACACCGAGTTTATGGCAAGCAAAAGACAGCTCCGCAGTGTCTTTTCCATCTATGAGGGTTTAGCCATATAGTTATGGATAGAATATATAGGCATCACCTGGTGCAAATGACCAGGTGAAGCTCAGAAAGTTGCCTAAAATCATCTTGGGAGCCACTGGTAGGGTGTTACACTTTGATTTTTCTGCTTTACCGGGATGATGCAAGCATAAGACTTTTACAGCCTGGATTCATCCTGCCAATTTTAGATTTCCAAGTACTTTTGAGTTGTGATCTATTTCAGGAGAGAGCTCAGACAAGCTATATCCAGCACCTATTTTACTTCATCAACTCTAATAGGAATCAAGGGTGCTTAGCTGAGACAGACACCTGTGTTGTCAATGGTTTCAGTCTGGGATCCAGCAGTTATCTCAAGCCCTGTAATTACTCTCTGGCTACATGTCTTAAAAAAAAAAAAAAAAAAAGAAAAAAAGAAAGAAAGGAAAAAATCACCACGACTGAAATGATACTAATAAATCCCAAAGCAAGGCAATGCTTTTGTCAAGTACCATGGGATCAGTGTGAGCAGACTGGAACTCACATCTTCAGGGCTCATAACTTACAATCAGATTCTTCAGATGTTTCTGTTCCCTTGAAGGAGAAGCCATGTCTGTGATTACACCAAAAATGCTTTCAACGTCCAGCTGTTTTACACTCCTCATTAAAATTCACCCAGCTACCATACATTCCAAAGCACAGGAACAGACACACATTTACTAAGATTTATTTACACAAATCTGACCTAAATCAGTGCTGTTCATCCAAGATCAAATTCCATTCCAACATGAGCAGCCTAAGCAAGTTAAACTTGCAACATAAAGTGCTGCCAGAGTCCTATTTTGAAAAGTCAAGTATCATCTAAGAATCATGCTGCTTTTCTGCAGTGAGCACAAGTCTATTCTTTGAGATTTATTCCCCCATTTCAGAAGGAAGATGTGTATGGCCTACCCTAATCTGCCTTCTCAGAAGGACATTTCACAGATATCCTGCAGTCCTGGCTGGGTGAAGAACTTTCTCAAGTTTTGTGGAACATTTCTCAGCAGCTACTTCTTGTGCAGAGACAGATGGTTGAAGGCCTATAAGCACTGCAAAGCCGTAACAAGTAAGGAGCTAATTTCACATTACTTCCTCAGAGGGCCTTCTCTTTTCCACAGCACTCTCTCCCAAACAGACAAAGCATAAGTTCCTAAATGACCTTGAGCTTGGAGTACTACACAGGGAATCTCAACCTAGCACTGAACATTTTAGCCACTGAAATAACTCATTGAAGGTGCATCACTTTGGCTTCCACATCAAACCAGAGTTTCCTGATGTTTCTGCATTCCGTGAGGGAATTGCTACAGCTAGGAGGGTGTGTGGGAGGGACAGATAAGACATACCACCAAAAGACTTAGATATACCTCACTCTGCTGTGTAGGCATAGCCTCAGGATCACAAAGCGAAACCCCAACTCCTTCAACAGCCCCTAAATACTAACCAGAAGGGGTATTTACAGCCTTTAAAAAAGCCTAGTCGTCATTGCCTGAAACCCTACCACAAGATTGGTTGCCATCTGCCTAAGTAAATTGACCATTTGTCCCTATCAGAGACAGCTGGGCAATTACAGCAATTAAGGTGGCATAGGGAGGGAGTGACACATTTTGTTTGAGAAGAGAGTGTTTGCAGCAGTGACAGCATTGAAACATTCCTGATTATGAAGAGGTGACATTCTTAAGTACAGAATGAAAACAGGCATTCACCAGACATGAGCTCTTTCAGAAGTTCAAGTTAAAGAAATATGTTTCCTAAAAGATATCCTTTGTTCCTATTGAAGAGATTTGCATCAAATGAAAGAATTGTGTCTCTGACAATGCAAAGCATTCATAGTCACTGGCCAGAATTTTACAGCATCCATATTTGCCTTTTGATATAGGACATCTGTGAGCTAGCAACAGTAATAAATCTGAATGTTAGCACAGACTGTTTTCCAAGTTTTAGGTCAAATGCTATCAAATTTAACTTATCAGCTTATTAAGATAAAACAAACCCTTTTGCCATTAGCTTTCTGATTAGTTCCCTCGTTCCAGAACCTGGGACAGTAAATAGGTTGGGTTTTTTTTCCTATGGCATGGTGTGAATGCTTAATGCCCACTGGTTATCCTTATAAATCATACACAGGGAAATCACCGCTTGATCTCTTGCTACAAGAGGGGAATGTGATGATTTCAGCATGTTTAAAACACACATTCCTAAAATAGCTAACTGGTCTGTAATTTTTTCACAGTATAAAGCCTGAATGTAGTGGTTAGGTTCCTTGATCTGCAACCACACAGGTCTCGATCTTGTGAGACTTCAAGCTACACAGTGACCGTCTGTTGAGCTGGGTACTTTGAGAGTTGTGGTGTTTGTCTTTCATAGGTACCAGCCTTTCCTAGGAGCAATCATGAAAACTGGGATGCAGCCTTGCAGAGCTCTCTGACACAAGAAAGTGTCCTTTGGTTGGGTGCAGACTGCAGCATCCACAGGCACAGCCCTTTGCAGGTCTAACACATGGAAAAGAAAAGGTTGTGCCCTTTGAAGAATGGTAAAACTGTCACTGTAATAGAAAAGGAGGACTGGAGTGTGCTCCAGAATGGCTGGAAAAGCTCCAACAAACAAAATTTAGTCAAACTGTGTGTCACATCTCAGGTCTTGTGCTGGGAGATCTGTAAGGAAGATTAGAAAAAAAAAATTACGTTCTTTTAATACATTTCACAATATGTGTTCTTATTTTAGAGTCTACATATCGTCACCAAGCTACCATTGATGATGAAGTGGTTTCCATGGAGATACTAGATACAGCTGGTCAGGTGCGTGGGTGCCTGTGCTGCTTTCCAATTCCTTGTCTTGGGTACACAGCAGGGAAGGGGAGTGCGCTGGTGGCAGCAGGGCAGGGGGTGGCAGGTGTGCTCTCCTTCTGGGGACAGAGATTTGCTTGTGGGCAGAACACCCCCTCTCCTCCACCATGCTGGATCCACACCCTTCTGCAAGGGACCCTGCTTAGACCTTTCAAATACTAGAAGAACAGATGAGTAAAGGGGCTTTGTCGTGGTTTTGCAAGACCTGGTTTTTGGTAGCGGTGGGGGCTGCAGGTGTGGCTTCTGTGAGAAGCTGCTAGAAGCCCTGCCATCGTGTCCTGCAGGACATGCCGGTGGACATGCCACAGGCCAATTAGAAGTGGTAATGCCTCTGTGACAACAGATTTAAGAAGGAATTCAAAACAATTCGGGTTGCGCCATTCTAATTCCAGCCAAGGAGGTGGGGGGTGAGTGGGAACTATGTGAGCTCAAAGACCAACATGGAGAAGCACCAAGTTCAGGTCAGAAGAAGATACTGCAGGAGCCGGAGCAGAGATCCCTCTGCAGCTGGTGGTGAGACGGGATGTCCCCCCTTGCAGCCCATGGAGGACCACGGGTGTGTAGAGACCCACTTGCAAAATGCTGGAGGCAGGGGGATGCTTAAAAGGCATGCAGCCTGTGGAATTACAGGTGTGTAGAGAGCTCCTTTGCAAACATTGGAGCAGGGGAGTGCTTAAAAGGCCTGCAGCCTGTGGAGGAGTGACCCACGCTGCAGCAGTTTGAGGGCCACTGTTGCCCGTGGGGGGGACTGATATTGCAGCAGTTAGCAGACGACTGCTTGTGATATGGACCTTTCGGAGGGGAGTAGTTCGTGAAGAACTGCCTTGCCTTCCAGAAGGGACCCCACCATCCAGCAGGGGAAGACTCCAATCCTTGTAATATGAAGACCTGGCCTAATTCCACCCCCCACTTTTGGGGGAGGGGAAGAAGGTGTTTTTTCCACAGCTCATATTGCTTCTCTTTTTTTTTTTTTCCTTTCTGTTAGTCTTAATATAATAAATTTAGTTTCATATCTTCAAGTAGTTTTCCTGTATCTTTCTTAAACACAAAGGTTTGCCTTTCTTAATCACAAACCTAGTGGATGCTTTGAATTTTTTTTTCCTCTCCTCTGTCCAGCTGCTAGAGGGGGGAGTCAGCGAGCCTGGGTAGTTCCTGGCCTCTGGCCAGGCTCAAACCAAAACAGGCTTACTCTGGAGTTGAAATTATTTTGTTCTCATGCCATGACTCAGGGCCAGACCAACAAAGTCACAGTCTGTTTCTACAGTCAAGTTATGAAGCTTTACAGCTTCAGTCAATGATTCCCTCTGAAGTGAAGAGCATTTCTGTCGTAGTCAGGTGTCCCTTCCTCTCAAAACAAGGCAGATGCTCATGTTGCACAGTCCTATGTAGCTCATATGCTGGGTATCATTCAACAGAGATCCCCTTTAAACACTTCCTATCAGCCTGCCCACAGGCAGCCCATGGCACCTGGGTGGAATAGATCTCCTATGCCATGTGCCAAATCAAATTCCTAAGGCTGGTGTCTGTATTTTCCAACAGGAGGATGCTATTCAGAAAGAAGGACACGTGCGATGGGGTGAAGGCTTCGTGCTGGTTTATGACATCACGGACAGAGGCAGCTTTGAGGAAATGCTGCCACTTAAGAACTTGTTGGATGAAGTTAAAAAGCCCAAAAATGTCACCCTGATCCTGGTGGGCAACAAAGCAGACTTGGATCACTCCAGGCAAGTCAGCACAGAGGAGGGTGAAAAGCTGGCCACAGAACTTGCCTGTGCTTTTTATGAGTGCTCTGCTTGCACAGGAGAGGGCAACATTATGGAGGCCTTCTATGAGCTATGTCGTGAGGTGCGGCGTCGGAAGATGGTCCAGGGCAAGACTCGGAGACGAAGCTCCACCACCCATGTCAAGCAGGCCATTAATAAGATGCTTACCAAAATCAGCAGCTAAAAAGGGCTGCTCTAAGCCAGAGAAGCATTTTAGAGCATGTTAGCTTGGAGTAGGGATGAAGCAAGCAGAGCACATTTAATGAAAAATGGCCAAAGCTTTGCAGTGAAAAAAAAAAAGACAAACACCACCACTTTTCTGAATAACACAGAGTCGTACGATTTTCCTGTTCCAAAACGTATTTAGCCACACTGCTTCTGGCTAATGTGGGAAAAGAAACCCAACAAAAACACCAAGAAAAAAAAAACTCCTCACCAAATGAACTCTGAAGGACTGGACAATCGTGGGGATTGGCAACCAAAAGAGCATCTTCTGCTTTTACATGGCTAGCTCCAATCCCCTGCAAGTGAGTAGTGCCTAAACATCATATCCAGCCAGACAGCTGCTCAGTAGCCATTGGAGAGTAAGATTCAGCCCTCAGTCCACCAACAACCATCACAACCAATGTTCTCCAAGACTGAAAATGTGTAGAGGCTGCTGTGTTGTATCAGAAAGTTCATCTGACACCTTTCACCAGCTCTAACTTGGCACACTGTGTGCTTTTACTCCAAACTGTCCTTCCTTGTTATTTTTGTCAAATCTATGAGTGTTGATGTTCTTAGCAAGGTATGCAAAAAATGCAGGAAAGGTCTATGTCATGGAGTGTTTAGCCAGCAAGATACACATCTCAACAGAGCTGAAGTTTGGCTGCTCCTCTGAAACTGCAGAATTCATCAAGAAATAATCAGCTAGTCCAGTGGCATTTCAGAATTTTCCCCTCAAAGTGCAGTACCGTGCTTGGGGAAATGGGAGTATACATGTTGGGAAATCAAACTAAAAAACCAACCATATTACTGTTGATTTAGTTATGGGTAGGTTTTAGCTTATGTTTATTTTTTGTTTTGGTCTTTTTTTCAATTCAAGTAGTCCCTCTTAGTCTATCTAATACTGAAGAAAAACTGAATCCATGGGAAAGCAAATATTTAAAGTCTAAGCCCAAATGTAAATCAGATGTGAATGGCCTCTACCATATCAAAAGACCATAACTTCCAGCTGCTTACACTTCCAGATGTTGCTTGGAGCACTCTGGGTTCTAAAGCAGCTCAGGTTTTTTGTAACATTTATCCGGCACATTGAACTAAAAGTACATTTTATCAGATTTTGGTGCCTGGGATAAAAGGGCAGTTTTTTCTCCTCCCCCATCATCTCATTTAAGCCAGTTGCCAAGTTTTGCCTCCTGTCTAGTTGGTTTGTTAACTGTGTGCTAAAAGATACAAGAACCAAGACTGGAAGATTTTCATTCACATTGTGCTGGTCTCCCAGCAATTGTGTCGCACCCCTTTAGGGAGCGTAGTGTGCAGCTCAGGCTGTCAACAGGTAGAACCACAGCCAAAGGCTGGGATGACAAATTAGAAGTATTCTCCTTTGAGGAACAGGCCCCTTGGAGCAACTACTTACAACTTTATTCTCCATTGCTTTGTACTTCATACGGTTATTTGCCTCTGTGAGGAAGTAACTCCAATAGACACCAATCAAATGCAAAATTCCACAGATGCAGGACAGTGAGTATATCTAGTTGGACAGCACTTTAAACAGCTATAGGTAGTGGTATAGGTGGTGGAACAGGCTGAAATCTGGGTCAAATCTGTATATCGCTATCAGCAGAGAAAAGTTCCAAGTTAGGACTTCTATTAAAAGTATTTACTTAAAGATATTTTACCAAAGTAAATTTTTTAAATCTTTCACTTTTACCCAACCAGCATCAAAGAACATCACATTCAGATATATATTTTATTTGTGCTGTGGTTTGTTTCCTCTGCTTCTGAATTCTAGATAGTGAAAACTCATTTCACTCTTCTGGAATGACTGTCTATATTTTGGTCGTCATGTTCATGTGTGTTGCTATTCATCAGCTAGATACACTTCAGTGGAAACTTCACCATGTGCTTCTGGGCAGGGGGTTCTTGCATCAGGCCTCTGTGACACACCTGTTCCCAAACTATTCTCATCCTATCTCTAACTTTCTTTTAAAAAGAAAAAACAAAATAGAAAAAAAATAGAGGTTTTGCCATTTTTAGTCCTATTAGTAATGTAGAATCAATAAAAGTGTAAAAGAAAGAGCTAGCTAGTGCCTGTTCACAAACCCAAAGTCTTTAGGTGAGGGTCTGAACTTACAAGCAATGTAGTTACATTAGGGGCTGCTTTTGCAAGTTCAAGCACTAAATCATTCTGTTATCTTTCAAATCAGTGCTGGTGCACAAATCTGAAGTAAACAAAATCCTTACCTGCAGTCCCATGGTAACATAGCTGAGAGGACCTGAGTGCGCTATGCCATTGATTCATCCATCTGAGAAAACTTCAACAGTTTTTTATCTGAAAACCTTTCTTGGGGTTCAGGTTTGAGCTGCATTTAAAATACAAAAAGGTTATAAATGAGTGACAAGAGAAAAGAAATGAATCATATTCATACTAGAAGAGTTGAAAGGAAAGAGAGGCTAAGTTATGGCCTCATACTTTCCAGAAGAATTCCAGCAAATTGTACCTTCTGTCTGTGTGGAGAAATTATAAAATCCTGGTGAAAAAAAATGTTCCACTGTGCAAATATCACTTGTTACATAAAGAACTTACAATAAAAATAGTAACATTCCTGTGCAAAGACTGAATTTGGAAACTGCCAAACAAGATAAATACGTGATCAAAAAGGAGGCTGCTATTTTGTGACCTTTCCTCCCACACAAACACAAACTTCTTTACTTAATTGCTCATTAATTTTTTTTCCTCAAAGCCAGTTCTACTATAGTATATTATAATCTGTTGATATATATTACATAGTATTAAATTCAACTTGATTTATTGTTGCTCACAATGTTGCAACATATTACTGGCTATGCTATAAATCCATCCTATTTCTACAATGTGTAAATTGAGCCCCAAATTGCCCAAACATTGAGAAGTCCAAGTGCAGCATGAACCCATGTTCAGTAGCCTTTCTGCAGCAATCACCAACAGATTAAATTCTGTTTCTACGGCTGCTGTTTAAGGGTATGTATATGACACCAACATTAAATTTCTCTCCTCTGCCCGCTACCATTTCTGGAGAGGGAGAGGATAGGAAGGACGATGAACATAAACAGGGAGGAAAGGTGAAATGGATACTTGTTTCCTACAACAAGTTGATTATAATTTATGAAGTTTTAAAATATTTATCTTCAATTGATGAAGAGTTAGTCATGCCCATGCTGCAAGACCTGGATCAGGACCCAAGACTTCCCTAGAACCTTGAGAATTGTCATATCTGGGGTTTGGTGCAACTACAGATGGAAGTGAGGATCAGCCACTGGGTTTGCACCTGGATCCAGACGAGTTGTCCCCAACCAGGGGATAGTTGGATCTGGCAGTTTGCTACAAGGCTAGTTGATTTTTATATATATATAATGATCTGTATGCATTTTTACATTAAAAATATGAAAGCTTGTGCTTGTAGATAATACATAAGAAAAAATAAAAAATAAAAAAATAGCACTCTATACTGAACTCTCACATATTGATCTTCCATTAGATGTCTCCAAAGTGTTGCCTTCCAGCTATTAAGGGGCCAGTTCCAAAAGTCCTGATTTGGTTTTTATTTAATCTTTATCTAAGGAAAACAAACAATGAGTTTTGCCGGAATAAGCACTGCAACAGTTGGATCATTTTATTTGAACTTATTTGTCTGCTAGGTCTGGAATAGAGGTCAAACTGCATCTACAGTGAGGCACAGTTCCAAATGTCCTTGCTAACTATTTCAAGACTGATCAAAAAAGCTACAGTGACAGGGTTATTTACTGACCTCAGTGAAACCCACCACCCAAAGGCTGTTCTGCCAACTTAATAACATGGATCTTGATCCCAAACTTCTGAGGTGAAATCCTGGGCTAAGCACTCTGTGAGATTTATGCCAGTGATTTGGACAGAGACAACTTTTCACCTGCTGCCAAGTATGCCGATGTTCCAAGGATAATGCGCTGTTATTCTGAATAGAAGATACACAACTTATACCTTATGAAAGGTACATTATATGAATGGTAAACAGTCAGACATAGTGTGGGTCTTAAGCTGTAGCAGAGGAAGCCTCAGCACTGAAGAGCTGGCTGTACCCATTCTTTTCCCCCAAAGCTGAGCCAACCAAGTAACCCAAAGCATGGTGAACAGCAGTGGGATATATGAATGTCACCTCTAGCACAGCAGTGCCTGAAACCTGGGTGCAGGATCTATGCTGTGAGGTGAAACCTTACAACACTAGGTAAGACATCCTTCCACCTACTGTCTGCCTCTGGAGCATTACAAAGCAGCCTTGAGTTCTGTCGAGCCACACTATGACTTGCCCCAGTCAAAGTAATGTCTCCTGCAAAATAAGTAGCTGCAGTCATAAAGGCTATGTATAAAGAGTGTTTGGGGTTCCTTTTATCTTTCCCTTTAATGGCTCAATACATATGCATATCCTAAGAAGAAAAGGAAAAAGAAGCCTTAATTAAAAGAGGCTTCTTGGCATTTTGATGTATCTGCCTTTATATTCTCTGAAAAATTAAATGTATAATGAAAACAGTGTCATCTTAGAAACTCTGGTGTTATGCATGTTATTTCTGTTACAGATGCCAGGCACTGATTACCTCAGGCTATGAAAATACAAAGCAGTGGCTTGTCCGGTGCCGTGCGAGGTTTACAGGAGGTGATAATAATGACTTGTGTGAGGTCAGTTCAGTCTGATTTCTGTAAGCACAGTTCCACATGGGGAAAGCTATTAATGCAGCTTGCAGCAGGAAGAGTCACACCAAGGAGCTGGGGCAGGACTCCGCTGACTCCAGCGGGGTTAGGCACGGGATGGGCCAGGCCCCTGGTCCACAGCCCTGGTAGCCAACACATGGAGAAAACACTCCAGTAGCCAGTGTCTCTCATTTGCTTGAAGGATTCTTCTCCATTTTTAGTTTATAACAGACTGGTAGGAAACTGTGAGGTAAGTCCACACTACTGCCTGCTTAATAAATCTGAGAATTTGATGGAAGTTTGGCCTTCTGCCTTTTTGGACTGGTCTCTTTCATCTTCAACTTGATTCCCAAAGCATCATTTGTCCTTTCCTGCAGCTATTGTATTAAATGAAGTTGCTCTGAGTTTTGTTTGGTTGTTTGGGATTTTTTTAAATGGTAGCTGTCAATAGACTCTGATATCCAGGGGTGTTTTATGAGCAAAGAGGCAGTATCACTTCTCAGAGGTCACTCTCACAAGAATGAAGTATTTGCAAATGCCTCTGGATATAAATTCTTAGCACTGAACACAGCTGCTCTGAAGAGTTGGACACAATTTTTTTTTTTTTCCATAAGGGAACCTCTCGTCATTGTAGTACAGACAGCTATGTCAAGTACCAGTCCTAAACCAGACTGAAATATTCTGCATCACAAGGAGCAGCCATGGCCTGTCATGAAATATTAACATGTAGAACAACAATTAAGAAAAACAATTTACAAACAGACGTCGAATCATATCTCACAGACGAAACCTACACATTTTTTCCATTTAAATTTTATGTAGTATCTGGAATTTACAGAACGTAATTTCAAAATCCAACAAGTTCTATTGACTAAGAATATATCAGTAATATAAAAAATAATGTTTTTTATCAAACTCCTTTGTCAGTGCCCATGATTTAACTCTATTCTTCTTCCAGTAGCTGGATCAAAACTGTCATTGCTACAATGAATATCAGCAAGACCCAGAAGGAACTTTTGACATGCAAAGAAAATCAAATAAAAGAAAGAATAAATAATCCCAAAGGGACATAACTGAAATAAAGGTCAAACTCCCATTTTCCTGAAAAGCAATTGCAAGATTTCATACCCCAATGCTGGTACACAGGTGATCTGACTAAAATTAGTAATAAGAAACAGTGGAATATTTTAAGGTTTTGATTTTAATTTCTTTTCCAAATCTAACTGAAAAGAATTAAAATTATTACTGTGCAACAGACAATAGGTCTGGAATTTGTAATTGATGACAGGTTTCTGATATCCAGCTTTTAAAAAATCCAGAGGAGAGGAGAGAAAAAAGCAAAAGAAAATAAAAGAGGGACAAGAAGAGAAGAAAAAATAAAAAGGAAAACAAAAAGATAAAAGGGAACAGAAAAAGAAAAGGAAGAAAAACCTAGTTAAAAATATTCAAATAATTTTCTTTTTGTTCTTAGGGTTGCTCTGTGCAGCGCTTTCTGTGGTTCAGCAGTTTCTAAAAAAGCCTATGCTAGAACGCTGAGCACTGGCACTTGGAATCCAGAAACCTTGCATCTCCTAAGGACAGATATAATCTCAACCACATTCATGGAAACGTTCAGCTCAATTCAGCACAAGTCTGGGATAGAAGTTTACGTCAATTTCAATCAAAATTATTTCACCCTTGCATTCTGAAAGCAAGGTGTATATCCCCTCTTTAGAATATAATTCAAGTCTAAAGAAGTGAGTGTTATTAACAATATAAAGTACACACAGTTTTATTATGCCAAAATGTATCTAACAGAAATCCATAAACAAAAGAATTATTTGTCTGTGTGCACTGAAAAAAGCAAAAGAATGTTAGATAGTTCTGTAAATATTAAACCTCTTAAAATAGACCAGTAAATTCCCTGTTACTTCTTTTCTCTATTTTCCGTTATTTGAAACAACCAAAATGAATGCAAAAAGCCTGTAACTTCCTTTAGAGACTATCTATGAAGGACAGTGCTTCTTTGTTGTGGAGTTGGAAACAATCAAAGTTTATAATTCAATAGAAAACATCAGGAATGATAAAAAGTTACTTTAGAGAGGGAGAAAGGTAGGGAAGAGTGATGTTCTCAGGATTCCTAGAAAAGCAGCTAATTAAGGCTCTGCGATGAACTCTGACATTTTCACATAGTGATGAGCTGTTCCCTGAAGTTTAATCTCAGATTTTAAAATAATAGTTATTACTGCAGTAAGAGGTGGATGAGATGATATATCTTGGTAATAGGCCATCAGACCTTCATTTCCAGGCTAGGGTTGTTTTCATTCTGAAGGAGAGTTAGTTACTAGCCTGGTTTCACACAATTTTCTCCAATAAAATCTACTACCACTCCAATTTTCACAAACTGATGTCAGTAGAAAAAACCAAAAGCTGGAGACTGAAAGATCTGTTTAATTTACCTGTATAGCCCTTGAACATCTCCTGGGATTTTAAAATGGCTGCAGACAGAAATCCATAAGGTACTGAAAACATCCATAAAAAGCCATGATGTTCTGCCACATTTCTCACACATGTTGGCCCTAAGTTTTGACCACCAAATTCTGATGTTTTAATGCCTTTGTCCTCTTCAAGGAAAAACCTAAAAACTGTTTATGCAAAACATTAGGGGTTTAGGGTGAGTTTGGTTTTGGTTTTAAATTGAAACATTTAAAAAACATTTCCCCAAAAAAACAATCCCCACCATGCTTTAATGTAGATTACTGTGATGAGCTCAGTGCAAATACCTAGATAACTACTTAAAACAGCTATTTCTCCCAACTATGTTAAAAGGAAACTATCTCTGGAACAGCTATTCCAACCATTCTTGTGAGCTCATACGAAATTTGGTACATCCTGCAGTTTTCTAGTGTGAATTTGCAATCAGTAGAGCTCTTGTTCTCAAGAATTCTTGTGGACTCCCATAAGCTGTCATTAAAACAAGCTCATTTTTTAAGATAGTTGCACAGAGCACATCATGATCTCACAGCTCATGTCAGTAGGTGAGAGGTTACTAACCATGGATCTAATCAATTTTCCATATTCAATGATGAGCAAAGGGACCAATAATTATCACATCATCAGTGTTCTTGGTCACACCACTCAGCTGACCAGCAGCTCCAGCTACAGATAATGTCCCCATATCTGTCAACTGAGCTTGATTTACAGCCACAGCGTGTGTTTCAACTCAGTCACAAAGGCTAAACCCTTTTCACACATGGTTCTTCATGGATTTGGTCCAGTTACTTTTGTGACCCAGTCTGAACTTAGAACACAACAGAGCACAAAAAGTATGGTGCTTCCAACATGCCATTATTGTGGCTATCAAGTTCCAGGAAGGGAATAAGATGCTTCTAATTACATGAAGAGAATATGTGCCAATGGCAGACTTCAGTAGCAGCCAGGGACAGTTTTCAGAAATTCTCAACGACTGGAAAATGTGTCAGTAAGGCTGCTGAGAGGCACTCTTCTGAATTGATTTTTTTTTCCAATACAAAAATTTACAGCAGGACAGGACTAGAATACATATTAATTCACTACTTAAACACCTGCATCCAGACTCAGTTCAGCTTTTGGACTTCCCTCTTTTGATCCTGAATTAGCTAAGACTTTCTTCATAGTTTACTGAAGTTAAAAAAATAATTCCCAGTATGTTTTCAGGAACTTTGGGATCTGAATTTTTACCCTCACACTTCTCAGTGACTACCTCAAGAAATTTTTAAATCTTCTGTTAGACTGTTGTGTGGATATGACAATGAGCAACATTTACAGTACACTAAAATGTGGAGATTCAACTCAGGAAGAGATTTTGTTTCACATCTGGAAGATAAATCTTGACTCCTTTATGTCGTCACTACTTACCAAGCAAGGTGTTCATGTTGCATCTTAAACACTTAAACTATCAAAACTTAAAAACACTGTCACACAGTACTAGTTGATAAAAGCATTTTTATCTGATTCTTTTCTTTTACATGGATACTCTAAAGTATCCTCTTTCATACTTAATACTCTTTCATACTTAAAGTATGACTTGTTGCAGCACAAGAGAGGAACATGGTGATAGCTCACTCTCCTCTGAGGGTCTCAGCTAGAGATTCTCTCACAGAGAAGAGGTATGACCCTCTGATAATATCTGCAATTTAAAGTAATTAAAAATCAAGAAGAAATTCCTGTCAAGAGCTAATGTTCCCTTCCTCTGGACTAAATTAATCGAGAGAGATGAGGATAGTGTTCCTACCAGAATGTTTAAGCCACATAAACTACATGCTTATTCAAAAGCAACTACTATTTCTCTGATTGTGGTGATTAAAAAATGTTGAGAACACTAAAAGTACTGCAGTTAGATATTGGGGAGATTTTTGACTGGTTTTGGATGCATTGTCATAAAAAGTTCTTTGTTATAAATCTTCTAGTTGTTCCTGCTTGTTCAGATGTCTGAAGACAGACCCACCCTGCAGGCATCTCCATTTTTCACTCTAAGCCCTGTACTGGTGTTCTCTTTCTGCCTATTTCCATACTCAGTAAAACATGAACTCAAAAACCACATACTCAGTTATTCCTTCACATCAATGGCATCCCCTCTAAAAAATTAATTTATAATCTTTCCAAAAGGAATAACAACAAAAAATTGCCAGTGTTGGCTTCAAAGGCTTTGGCAGCTCATAATGAGCTGCTTTTCCCCAAATTCTCATACCACCTTGGGTCCATTAACCTGTCTTGCACTCTTGAAAGTAAACTAATAACATCATTTAAGGCCTGTGTGTTTTCCTTCTCTATCCTTCTGCGTAGGTATATTCTCCCTCCAATTCAGTCAAAAGATCACCTCTTGCCAAGTCAACAACCATACTTTTCAAGGACTTACCAGAAGAGTTCTTAAAACAAGATCTTTGCAATGAGAGATTTACTTTTTGTTCCGTATATTCTACCCGGTGTTGAGCAAATAACTAACACCAGACAGGATTAGAGCAGTAGCATTTGGCACACCTCAAATGTTGATCTCTCTGCAGCAAAAAAGTCTAAAAGAAAAATCTCACTCTTGCTTGTTACATCTCTGTTTATCTGAAGAATTTTCCTAGGATGGCAACATGCACACATTTACACTATGGCATTAGAAAGGGTATCTCCTTATTCTCACCCACAATAATGAGAATTTATATTAGAAAGGGCTGCAGAAAAGGGTAACTGCATAATTAACATCTTCTTAGCACTATATGTTGAAAGGTAAGGCATTCATTAGACAAAGAAATTATATTCTTATTTCTAATGCCAGCTATTTCTGGCAAATAGGAAAGCCAAAAGCACATAAACCCCTTTGTCACCAATCAGAAGTTATGTTTCTTCTCTAATGATTGTTCCTTGTCCATAGGAAATCAGTTCACCCTCCTGAAAAGATCACCTCATCTAAGGCCTAACACAATTTCGTATTCAAGGAGAGCAAGACAAATACAGATACTAAGCTTTGTAGCTTTTTCACCGAGATCAGGGTTGCTCCAATGTTCTTTTCCTGTCCTCAGTGGATATTTGCCCTAAGAAAAACCGTCTCCCAGATACAATGCTGCGAGAAAGAGAATAGAAAGTACACCCAGGAGCTGCTGTCATTTCTCTGTCCTGGTTGGTAGTGCTGGAAATCATAAAGGATTAGAGCCACCATCATAACAGTGAGAATAGTGGTGGCTTCTCCCTGCCCTAACAGAATGACTGATGTTCCTTTTTTTTCAATTTACATACCTAAAATGATTTAGTACATTAAATACTCCACTGTTTACAGGGACAGTTCCTCAGCAGAAGGGAATTGTTCTCTTTTCAAGTTCATCTAAACCCACTAAGAAATATGAAGAAATGTATCTAGGAAATGAAAGATCAGCAGTCTGGTTTGGGCTCCGCTACAAAACTTCTGTCTACATTGGCACCCAGCTCTGATTGCTCATTTGGAAAGACAGCAACCCTTATCCACCCCATCAGGATTCCTGAGCCTTCATTTATTAATGGGGCTGACTTACTTGGTTCAAGTACACGTCAGTCACATCCTCTGATATCTTCTACTATTTATTGGAAACGTACTTTCCGCATTGTGACAAAATCCAGGGAAGTTCGCCCTAGAAGGCTGAGACTGCACGGTTATCACAGGCTGAACAGAGACTGCTTGCGTAGGGCCAGATTTTTGGGATGAGGAGACCATAATAGGAGACATTATGGTCTGCTGCCATGCTCCTCAGCCACAGAGCCGGGTCAGCAGGGGTGAAGGTAAATGGGAAATGTGCCTGTGTTGTAGCTACCCTGGCAGCTCCTTTTGGTACACAAGGCCTTGAAAATTTTACTAGGGAATAAAAGAATGTTAAACAGTCCCCTCCTCTCCCTCTTCAAGGCCAGTTTTTGCTTTCATAACCCCTTGAATCGCACATAAAACTATATCATAGGCATTGTTTCCACCATTCCCACGTATTTATTAAAGTGTGAAGAAAGAGTGAAATGTTTGTATTGCTAATACAGGGTATCTAACCCTTGGGAAAAAAATACCCCCAAAAATGACCCAAAACATTGCAGTGTACAGCTTCTGAACACTCTCTAGGCTGCAGCCCTGGTCTCTTTTCCTTGTGTGTGATTTAGGTAAAATCACTTCAGCTCTCTGAGCCTGTTTTTTATTTATTAATGGGGTGAAGGACAGAAGCCCTTATTTGAAACACATATGGGAAATGTGCTTGATGACAGGTTAGAGGTATTGATTAGAGCCACTCAGCAAAGATAAGGACTTCAAAGAGAAATGGTGAATTATAACTGGAAGAGTGACAAATATCTAGAATTTCAAACTTTTATCTGGGAGAAGTCTTGTTTGCCGGATATATTTCCAGACAATTATGATTTTAGTTTCAGAATATCATTAGAGTAACAACAACAAAAAAGAAATGTAGAAAATTCTGAACTTAAGATACTCACCCCAAAGGATCTTTATGAACTTGGAAGCTTTTCCCCCCAAACCTTTCTCACAGAAAGAACTATGCAACTATAGTTACATCTTTTAAAAGAGTAGAATATCATGGCCAATTCTTTGATGTGTGATGAAATAGAATTTACAAGAATTCCTGTCATCTTGAGTATTTTCTAAAGGAAACAGCAGGAAGAATTATGACTTCAAGAAGATGCTGACATAATCAGCTTTCTCTCTCTTTTGAATTTCAAAACAACAATGAATAGACATTCTGGGGCCAGCATTCTCCTTGATATAACTCCAGCGAGGCCCAGAGTGCTGAACACACAGAATTTGGTCAGAAAAATGTTATTGGTCAAGGCATGTTTTAGTGGGCTGGTGCAAGTTTCAGCTGTCTCTCAACGTAAGGTTTATATACCAAGCATGCTGATGTCTATCTGGCAGCAAGGTGGCTAAAGAAACAGTTGTTGATGTTTCTTTTCCAGTGTTCCTTTTTTTGGGAATTTTATTATTGTCAGAGAAGGGTTCAAAACTATGCAAAGTAACTGGAGTATAAACAAAGTTTCAAACATTACCACTGGAATGTGTGTCTCCCATGAGCTGATCTGAAACACTAGGTCTGAATATCCCTCAAATTTGGATCCTTTTCAGATCTAAATTCTGTATCAAGGTCCAGGTCGAGCAATACTGATATCTGGATTCACAAGCCGGCAAACATGCAAACTAAACAGAGTTCCAAGTCCAGGTCAGAAAATTTCCACACTCTTCACTTGACCAACCCCTTCTCCACCAGCTGTTTGAACAATCCTGACGATTATTTTGCATGGCTGAAGTAGCACAAAATAGCTCAGAGAGATAAAATGGACAAGATGCAGGGACTGGGGTCAACAGGTCAGTTCCCAATCTTAAGAAAAAGGCTTTAGAAGGAGAGCAGAAATGGCAAGCCCTGAAGAAAGTAATCGGTCAAGAAAAGGCTGGATTGTGGGAACAACCTAAAACGGCTTTCCCCTTGGGATCTCAGCTGCAGTGGCACTGATGGCTGCTCCAGAGGACTCCATGTGTTTGGGTCATGGAGCTGCCTTCTGGGAAACAACAGCTGGAACCAGAGGGGAGAACGAACCACAGGGAGGAAGCAGGTCCTAAACATCCTGCTCGCAACATTTGCAGAGGAAGACAATACAGTGGTCTGAGCTCAGCAGACCATATAAATTCCAATCGTGCTACTTTCAGAGAATAGGATATCACAGTAGATTAAGAAAACAAGCTTCACTACAAATATGTTATTAGGAAAAAGAGAGAATGGAGAAGTGCATGGGTGGACCGAATGAAAAGGGGATGGATGAAGAAGGGAATAGTCAAGCGTTCTTGGCAGTGCCTAAAAAACTGGAAAGAAAGCTGACACTTCTTGATAAACAGTCTCAAGACTGAAGATGCCTTTGTTTTTTTGCCAGAAAATGTTAAATGAAGTAGAGTGGTCTTTTCCCCCTGCAAGATTAATTTTTTAAACATGCAGAAAACCTCATTCACATTCCCACATGCCCTTTTGCTGAGTGCTTTCAAAGTCTGTTCTCAGCAGATACATCGGAACACTCTATCTCTGGTATGCACCCAAAGAAGTCAATAAAGCAACCCAAAAGAAGATACTTTTTCCATTTTATGTAATCTGAAATATGTGAAATAGTCTACTGGAAAAAATGGAAAGAGAGGAAAGATCACCCTTGACTTTAGATAGTTCATTTAGATTCCCTGGACAAATATTTGAATAGCTTCCAGTGTAGCTCCTGGTTATATTAATAACTTAGAACAAGTCATAAAATAAAATTTAGGGACAAAACAATATTCTATATAATTTGGTTTTTTAAATTACATTACTTGAGAAAGCAAACTTACAGCTATATTCCCCTAGATTTGACTCATAAATGCATTTTGAAGATTCAGAATATCACTTCCAAATTTCATAGGGCTTTCATAATGTAAAAAATATATCCAAATCTTTCTGAGGCACTGTATTGCTGGTATATGAAAAAGAATACATTCAGTTTGAAAAAGGTATGACATAAACTTGAAATTTTGGTGCAAAGTTTATGGACCCCCAATCACAGCTGATTTTACATAGACTCATTTCCACAGTTGAACCAGAAGACAAGGTTACATTGCTTGACTTTGTCAGATCAGACTGCAGTGGAAAAACGTTCATGATTTTTACATTTCCACTTTTCTTCTGGGACATCCCTGCCAGCAGCTGTCCCCCTCAGCCAGTGGGTCTGACCAGCACTACCATCTAGTGGCACCAAACCATCCAAACCCTACAGAGCACACGCCAGCGAGGTCCAGACTCTGCGGTGTCCAGCAGACAGTCCTCTGTTAGGAACTGGTCCAGAGCCCAGTGACATCCATTTGCCAGTCTGGACATGGACAAAGCCCAGAGTGCTACACCTTCCAGCAGGTTCACACTTCGTCTAGGAATAACGTAGGTAGTTAACTTCCAAGAAGAAGGAGAAGGTGATATTTTTATTAGTATCCAGAGTGGTTATAATACGTGGCATCTATACAGCAGATGGTCCTGTAACAGGCTAGAAAACCTTTCAACATCCTATGTAGGGAACCATAGCCCTCTGTACTTGAAGTATTCAGCACTGGAGAACACAGACTGTGCAAAAGTAAAGCAGGGGTGGAAATGGGATAATAGAATTGCATCCCTTATAAAAAAAAAAATCCAGACATAAAAGTATTGATTTAAAAGTAAACTAAGTAAGGTCATGTAAGGGTGCATTACAGTTAAAAATCAAAACACTACTATGTTAAATCTGGGTGGGTAGAAGCTCAAGAACAAAATCTGAGCCAGAAACAAGGCTTTTTGCAATTCAAAGTATAAACCCCTCTAGCCAAGTGAGGAAATCCATGTGTGGTAGCCCAGAAAAAATGCTGAACACAGGTACATGTCTGAGATTCACAAGCTCTTCCCAGCACAGGCACACATAGCTGCCTCCAAGTGTTCTTTAACAGATATTGATTCCTGTACCACTCTGCCAAAAGAAATAGTCTCAGAGCCCTCAGTTACTCTCCATGAAAATTGCACTGCTGTCTAAACAAGCATTCAACCTCAGCAGTAAGGACTTCGACTGCTCAATTCACAGGCCAAGTCACACAAAGGGATCCTTAGGGAATGAGTCCAACCTGCACACAAATGGGGGATAAATGGCACCCTACTGATCCACATCATATTTAAGACTGAATGCACGAGCAAGGGAACACATCTCGAGGGAGTGCTACCAGAGGGACGTCTTCCCCAAGGTTGGGAAAGAAACTGGGTAATCTACTGCCAGGACTACTTACATGTGGAAGGAAGAAATATGTAGTATTTAATTCCATTGACTTCTTATTGCCATTCCTACTAACTTTCCTAATATCCAGCTTCAAGTCTACCTTTCCTTATGATCCAGCAAGATCCTTCCTCTGGAGAGGTTTTCTTGTTTGTAACATAGCTTCCCAGTACACCTGCCAGTGGAGAATTTCCACAAGCTAGAGATCTTCAGTGAGACGACAGTCAGTCTGAGCCTCATTGAGTGCCAGAGAAGTTGTCTTCAAAGACACCATAGACAAGTTTAACACAGTTATTTGGCTGGATTTAATCAGCTCAAAGAAGGCTGGCAATCTGAATCATGATACATGTTAATAATTAGAGCAGGGCAACAGTTTTTCTAGGAATAGAGCAAATGTCACAGAGCCAACCATTGTATGATGAGATAGATAAGAGCCCTATGCACATTTCAAAGAGCATTCAAGAGGATATGAGGGTCACAAAGATAATTTGCTCCACAGCTGGGAACAAGAGCCAGTTATCTCAAGTTGTAACAAACTCCACAAATCAGGTTAAGTAAGGGCAGCATTAAAAATAAGCTGAGATAATTCCAACTGAGCAGTAAGCCATAACTTAAGCTTGTCATGACCTCTCACTTTTTAAAAGAAGAGTATGCAAACAAGATAAAACAAACCAAATTAAGGTACAAAATCCATCTCTGAACAACTGAGCTGTTTTAACGCTGCACTGAAAACTAAGCTGGACTTTATGTACTTATTGGACATAAAAAGGAGAAACTTTGCTCTGGAGACAGAGGTAGAAAAGGAGAAAAGTATCTATGACAAGACTTGCTTTGCATCACATTGGCTTTGAGAGAGGAATGGGAAGGATTTAATGATAGCAAAAGGCTGCTAGTTGTCATCTCACCAGTTTCCAAGTGGCAACCAGGGTCATGTCTATTCAGTATGTAAATAGCAGAAACCAGTGTCACTGATGCTCTTGAGATGATGCTCAACTAATTGTGGGGGAGCTGCAGAGGCAGTTTTCTTGTCCAATCCCAAAAACACAAGGCTGGTAATTGAGATGAGGGGTGCAGATGACTGATCAGACTGCAGCCTGCCTTTTTCTCTTGGCAGTTTCAAAAAGGGCAGCTGTCTTTCCTCTTCCTGTACACAATTTGTGCCATGTATCTACAATCTACTACATCTTACACTTTCAACACATTTTACTCTATGGTTTCTACATCATGAAGAGCCCAGAAAACAGTTCTGCTAAGAAGGTGACCTAATGAGACAGTCTGTAAAGCTCTCTGGAGAGCTGCGAAATGGTGACAAAACCAGTGAAATGAGGGGTTGCCACACACTTACAAAAGAAGTCAGGCTCGTCAATCTTTTGCTATCAAAACACTCTCTCAGACATACAAATCTCTTGCGCACTTTTGTGAGGCTGTTTCAGTGAAGCATAATAAATGCTAGAGAGTATTTAAGGATAACAGCAGGGACTACGCAATGAATTCGGATAGTTCAAAACATATATAGTGCACAGAAACCCACTGGAACTATCTGGTAGGCATTTGGTTGGAATACAGCTGCAAGTAACTACCCTGAGAGATTGACATCGTGGGTGTAGCAGTTATATAACTGCTGTAGCTTTGTTTTTCTCATTCTGCCTCCTTAATATCAAGGAACACCTTATCGTGTTGTGGGCAGTGTGGATACAGCTCCTTACAAAATACATATTTCTATTTCATAGAATCATGGAATGGCCTGGATTGGAAGGCTCTTTAAGGATCATCCACTTCCAAACTCCTTGCCATGGGTAGGGACACCTATCACTAAACCACCCAGCCTGGCCTTGAATACTTCCATGAATGCAACATCCGCAGCTTCACTGGTCACTCTTCCAGTGCCTCACCACCTTCACAGTAAAGAATTTTTTCCTAATATCTAATCTAAACCTACTCTCTTTCCATTTGAAGCCATCCTCCTTGTCCTGTTGTAAAATGTTCCTCTACATTTTTCTTGTAGGCTCCCCTGACATACTGGAAAGCCACAATTAAGTCATCACTCATTTGTTTTGCTTTAGCTGCGGCTTGTCTTCAGCTAACCAAACCTGTTTTGTCTGAAAGCACATAGTCAGCTGCTGATGTCAGAAAAAACTCAATATAAAATTTACTAACAAGGTTTAACATTTACTAAGAAGCAGCATCTCTGGCACATTGAGCTGCAGCAACATCCCGTGTAGAAAGACACACATCAAACCATCAACACCACTTTCCTCAGCACCCAGATGTCACTTGGATGTTTTGCCATCCAGCTGTGGACCGAACAGGCACATCTTTACCTTCAAGCTGTGAAGAATTCCCTTGAAGTGCAGTCTGGCTTCTGGACAGGAATGATCTGCAGTTCTACAATTTAATTGCACTCCTTTAGTGTTTGGGAACTAAATTATGAATATCTAAGGAGATAACTACAGATAAGTCAACTATGGGGATTCCAACGCATTCCCATTCAGAAGGAAGATAGTGGGGATAAAAAGATAAAGAACTAAATAACTGAAATACAGAGAAACAAGAGAGTGTTGCTGAGTAACAGTGATATTCAAGTGCTTTACATAACATTTAGCAATACATATAATTTTTATACATAAATATATATTTATATATTATATATATAAATATAATATTCATATTGTGAACTTATGCACACAGACACACCCACTTAAATGTTTAGAGAGAGAATATTGGGAAAATTTCCCACTCAACACCCCCGAAAGATAGGTTAATCTAATTCAACCAAATTTTTCACATGTCAGATTAATGAATGTTTGAATAGTTTTGGAAAAAAGGATTGCTGGGGAATTAGGTATTTTCTAGTTTTGGGAAAAAAAGTTGCAGTATTTTGCACAAGCTCGCCAATGCTGTGTCTATAACTGCATCAAAGAAGAGTTTCACAGCAAATTAAGCCATTTATTTATTTCTTTATTTATAACCCGTGGCTGTTAAAACAAACAGAAAAGTCATACAGATCTAGAAGCACATACTTGCTACAGGTAGCTAGGCACAAAACAAAACTTTGTTAATTCAGCACTAACCTTGCAGCTCAGAGGATACAGAGTAATTTCTGCCCCTCTGTGTCCTGGCACTGAGTCATTCTCAAGTTGTTAAAGAAACAGTAGGAGCAAAACACAGAGCCAAATGTGATCCAGCAATTCTCTCATGCATCAACAGCTCAAGCCAAGCTAAAGAAGAGAATTCCCGTGTTGTTTTATGCTTGCATGGTAAGTACCCCTCACACCACCCCCAGGGTGGTGCTGAAGGATTCATCTGAGCAGGGATGAGACAGAACTCACTGTGCAGGAGGAGAAGGACTCTGCAGGTAGGAGTCATCCTAGGCCTGACAGAGCAGAATCCTCCACTCCTCCCCTCAAATCTGCTCCACTGTTCATGTAAGACAGGACAAGGCATATGGGGATGGAGAGATGGAAAAATGCCTTTGGTACCGTATGGTTTCCATGACCTTCAAAGAACACCCATACAAATTTTAATGTGAAATAGACATTTAAAGTCATATTTACTCCCCATGCATCCTAAACTCTGGGCTTTTCTGAAATAACATCCTCAGAAGGAAGAGGTTGAAATTATATAAAACCTATATTTCTTTTAAGCACACACTAAGAAATTATTGGTGAGGAAATCAACCATCTGTGACTCACCTCCATAGACACACATACACCAAGTTCCTGCCTCCACAAAAAAGGCTGCAGCACACTCTGTCATTAAATCACTTGAGCAAGAAGCATTTCCACAATTCTGGTTTGAAATATCTTTCTTGATAGTCAGTCTCAGTTTTTCTTTTCCTCTGCTTCTTCCAATCCCATGGCCCACCTTTCAGGCCACATAGTCTCCTCTTCACTGTTGTTCTCAGATATTCTTGTCTTAGTCACAACTTGTGTCAGACAGTTGAGAACAGTCCTGATCACAGAGAGCTCCCATTCTCTTTCCCAACCACTGTGGAGAAGGCAGGTTTTCTTTTCTAACAGTAGTCCTCTATAATTTTAACCTGAATATGCACAGATTTAATTTTCTGCTCCTACAACTGAGGACTCCCTGGGAAGAGAAGTACAATCTTTTCTTTCCAGGTCGGTATGTAATTACATATGGCCCAGACACGGTCTGTAGCATCTTCAGAGTTATTTTTGTCCCAGAAAAGGATTAGGGTGGATGCAGCACCATACAATGTATTCAAAGACAAAGAAGGGGCAGAGCCTTAAAAGCACTGAAATAGAAGCCTCTGACTACTCTCAGCCTTAATTCCAGCCTAGAGCCCATGGTACTTTCACCACTCCCACGTTTCAGCTGCCTGGCTACCCCAAACTGCTGTGCATTACTTTGGTGTTTTCCTGTGAGAGAGAAACTACTGACATTTATCTTCTGGAAATGAGCAGCTGAGGCACAGAAGGAGCAAGATTTCTCTGTGAAACTGAATGCTAATTTCTCTGTCCTTAATGAGCCATAAGTAAAGTCCAAGTGCTTCTAAGACTACACTGGAATCAGAGTACTAAACAGTTAAATCATGTTTTCAACGGTACTGCATTCATAAAAATAAAACAAACCATCCGCTCCCCTCTCCTCTCACACTGAAATGATTAACCAAGGAGAAGAATGCTTGTATACAAAGCAAAGTACATTTTGTGCTGCTCTTTGATTTGAGAACACATTTGAAGCAGTTCAAACTGGGAATAGAGTCTCAAATGTAAATTCAAATATTAACTTTAAAGCTATAATAAGAGATTGCTAAAAGCAAATTGATAAGCAATGAAAAATACTTACGGATTGCTTGAATTATGGGAAGTCCTGTTTCCTATATTCTCTTTTATTCAGAAACTTACCCATCTCCCATTTCTTCAGCTTTTACAGTAAATTTTGAATTTATAATCAGTCCTGAAATGTTACATCCTCCCATGTCTTTTAAAATAATTTTTCAGTTCTTAATATAACTCTATTTCAAAAGCTGGAGCTGGCCACTGGTACCAAGAACACAAAATCAACCCACTAGCAGTCTGGTGTTTACAACTGGCATGACTAGAAAATAATTGTGTTTGTGTGTTTAAGTTACATCCTCATGTAAAATGACAGCAGTGCAAACTTGAAGTAAATCACATTTCTTCTACAAAACGGCTGAGGGTCTGAACAGTTACTGGGGACATTCAGCTGTCAGGAAGACATCTGCAGATCTGGCAGCAGGAACAAATAGCTCAGTCCTGGCAAAGATGATAAGAATAATACATGTATCTTATTGGTTGAAATTCATTGCTATCTGGTCAAGCAGCAGTTTCACAAAGAAATAACCATATGCTAACCTGATTGCCAAACACTGGTGCACAAAGTGCTTCATTTCTTATTACTGATGCCAAGCTTTCATTGCCCAGAGACTGCCCAGGTGAAGACCTCTCCACTCAGAAGATCTAACTGCACATGGGGTCCTTTGCACCAGTTTCAGCAGATCCTGCTTCAGCCTGTACTTTTTCAAGTTATCACAGAAGGTGATAAAACTGTAAACTGACAGGCCTAATAGCTTATTATTTAGTATGTTGTCTTTATTCCTGGCACACAGTAGCAGTCCTTTAGGAAAAAGATTATGTATGGGAGATTAGAACGCGTTTCATATCAAACTTGAATTAAAACACTAGACTCCAGTGTCTTGGATGTCGTGTCCACAACTTCTTGTAAGAGCATTGAAGCGTAAGAACTATCCTCTCTAATCTGAAGATTTGTGCAAAAACCAAAGATGAATTGAAAAACCACAACAGAACGTGGTGTTTGGTGGCTTCTGTTGCTGCAGAATCAACAAAGTATTCAAGGAGTTAAAACACTCTCAAGCCCTCTGCTGTTTCTTGTTGCCACTTTGCAGCAAGAGCTCTGAACTGAGAGTAAGAAATGTCCAAAGCAGCTTTACAGCATTGTAGTGAGTCACTAGTTTTCCCCAGACAATAAGCAGCTATTCAGCCTGAGATGTGCTTGGAAATGATGTTTGAATGCCATAAAATCTGCTTCTATCAGGAGATAACCCACATAAACTGGACAAAAAACTGGCTGGCTGCAGAGGATCCTGGGAATCCATTCAAACACAACAGTTGCTGTGGCAGCAGAGCCTCAGTACTTCACTGAAAGTTGATCACTTACGCAAACTCTTCAGTAAATGTAGAACACTACACCAAAACCCCCGAGCTATCCCATTCATTATCATTTAATTCCAATTTCCACATTTCTAGACCAGCCATAGCCAGACCTGCCACGTAATTTAACTTTTATGCATTTTCTGCATAACATATAATGCAAGCCATCTCACACTCAAAAGTAATTAGTGATGCCAGGCTGAAGAGCTAAAATGCAGGATCTTGTGCAGAAAAACAGTTTTTCTGTGCATGACAGATATTGCCACCATTTTCAAAACAAGGCTAAGGTCTATCATTCTTCCTTAGAATTTCAAACCAGGTGTTTGTCTTAGTTCCTTTAATTAAATTAAATGTACAATATCATCAAGACTACTGTTTCAGTCTATCCAAAACAGGCTGTATAGTTAGAAATCAAATCTATTTTGCTGTCACTGCAGCCTTCAGGGTAGGTCCACCCCCGTTCCTCAAGATAAGAAAGGGGTGAGGAACAAAACACGTGGCAGAAAGTGCACCTCCAGAATAAAACACCCAAACCAAAACCTCTCTGACTTCAAAACTAATTAAGAAATTTTCAGTTTGACCACCTCTCTACAGAGGTGTCTCCACTGACATACTGAGCTAGCACCTGGGAATTTCTGTTTTCTAAGTCACCTCTGCCTATGGTTTGTCACAGAAGGAGCCACCCCTAGGCAGACAAGGATGTGTGAAGCTACCAAGTAGATTTAATATCTGAATTGAAGCAATCTGGAAATTATCACTGAAATCAAAGCAGAGAGTCTCAGAAACATGGGTATTCACTCTGGAATCTCATGCTCCAAATTTCAGCTATTCTTAATTTCTTAAGCACCTATAGTTTACATGTATTTAAAATTCTTTAGAAAGTTGAACTGTCAGAAACACATTGCCATTAAGGATCACGCCGTTGCTGTCAGTCTGCACTAACAATAGCACATCCTGCAGTTCCAGTGGCTGGTCTTGACTTTGATGGAACTGAGAAAATTTCAAAGTTTGCTTTGAGCTACATTTTAAAGGTCAGTGGAAAACCTATGTCTTCACCTATACATTAATCACCACAAATCATGTATCATCTTAATTCAAGCACCTTCAAGGAGTATGTTACAAAACTACAATTCTAATTATTTATTCTACATGTTTTCTTGAAGGGAGTTTTTGAGGAAATAAATGTAACTTTAAAAGCCTGTTGATAAAGAGAGAAAGTAATTCCTTCCAATAACTTGTAAATAAATTATTATCCTCTGAGTACAGCAGGTGCTAGGCAGGGACAGGAATTTTCTTTTCTTATATACACCCACACCAACTGCCCAGAGCACAGTAGAACATTTCCGTTAATTTCCCCATAGGAGCTTTACTACTACCATTGACACTGAAGTCCCAGAAGGAATTTTTAATGCATTTTTTGGTGCAGAAGTGGTATAAATCAGGCATATATTTTCATAGCTTGTCTAACTGAAGCAATACAAAAGGTCAGAGAGAGCAGCCGAAGCAAAAGGATTCTGGATAGAGGAGGAAAGAGGAGGAGTTGTTTTAATAAGAGATAGAAAGATCACTGCCAGACTTTGTGATACTGACCAATTACATAATCAGAGGTGGAAAAACTGTCAAGTAGCCCTTCATGCAAAATAAACAATCTCTGGCCTAACAAATTTAATAGGCATTTAGAAAACATGATCTTTGCTGAGCCACCTCACTGACTTGTAATTCAGCATCAGCTGTCCCCAGACTAACCCAAAAATGAAGTTGTGTTTTACCACAAGACCACGTGAAAGCCTATAGTTTGCAAATTTCCATTACAGTTAAGAGATAATGATGCATTTTTCTCTTCATGTGATATGCCACTCACATCCAATTTCAGATCCAGCAACTAAATACATCAGTGGCTTACAACAGTAGTAACTAAGGTTTTATATTTGGTTCACTCTGTGGGTTCCTCCTTTTCCCTCAGAAGCAGTTTCCTCCACTGCAGCTCCTGCCAGTAGCCACCCTAAGCCCTGCAACCAACAATATCACTTCTGAATCTTGCTCATTTTCCACCAAAAAAATAAAAAACCCACAAACAAACAACCACCACCTCACAGAAAATACAGAAGAAATAAATTAATTAGTTTTCCAGTTCAGATTCTAATTCATGCCACACATTATTCCATGGCAGAAACAAAACACCTGAGCAGTTTGACAATACATGGTACCAGGCAGGCAGCAGGTGCCAGATGGAAGAGACAGAGAAAAGCAATTTTTAATATATGAGGCTTCTATCATCAAGGAGAAAACTGGAGAAATCTAAATAGTGGAAAGCAAAAAAGAAAACTATCTCTGGATGGTAGATATTAATGAAAACATCTATTTGTCTTCCTTGCATTTCCTGGCATCTCTTTAAATATACTGATGGAAACTAGGACATATCAGGCATGGTCTAGAGGAAGGGATTCTCTCTGAGGTTCTTCCCTGGCATTGCAGGGTTTGCTGCAGCTCACGTGTCAAACTGAATAACATTAATGAAGAATCTGCTCTGTCCAACCTTCTCCACACTTATCTCACTAAGTTTGCACCCACAACTACTTCAGCTGCAAGGTGGGAAGGTTGGATACAAGATTAAGTGAATAACTGTCATTGGTTAAAAAAAAAATAACTTAAATCATAAATGGTAGCAGCAGGAGATAGCTGAGTTTGGGTAGGTGGGTGCATGACCAAAATTGAACTTCTGCACTCTCTGACAGAAGCCTGATACTTGTTAGCTGCAACAAGTGAACAAGTGCAGGATGTTGTAGATTACCCAAACTAAACAAAAGTGACACATCCCAAATCCTTTTAAAGAAAGAGACAAGAGAGAACCACCAATTAGGATGCTTACAACACACTGTGCTTCTTCACACACACTATTTTGGACTGGAACAATCTGGCATTTATGGTTTCAGAAAGGAGTCCAAAAAGAAAGGTTCCCATAGAGAAAGGGTTCCAAAACGAAGAGTTCCCATAGAGAAACCATGGTCTTGGTGAGAAGAAGAGGACACAGAAACAGGAAGGTGAAGATGCCATCTGGAGGAAGATCCCAGAAGTGGTGAAAGATGCGGGAGAAACATGAGCTCTGTGGAGGCGAATCCTGGGGGTGGCCCAGGGGAGTTGCCCGGTAGCACCTAACACTGGCCACTGGGAGCAGCAGCACAGCATGAGTTTCTGCCCAGCCTTCCCTGTCAACAACACATGGGGAAGGGAAATTGAAATCCAGCGAATGCAACACTCACAGAAGGACCATGTGAGTCAGGGAGATAATCAAGGAGGGCAAAGGTTTGTTTAAAAGTTTGTGATGAGCTTTTGTGTTTTAGTTTGCTTTTGTCCTTCATATTGTCTGTGGGAGGTTTTTAAAAGTTTTTAAAATGCAAATTTTTTTTAAGAACTATGACAGTTCTTAAATAAACCCCAGTAAAATTTCACTATGGGCTGTTATTAACTGCCTGTGACACACGACAGTGACATTTGATATTCACTGTAGGGTAGAAGAGATTCATCCATTACAATGGCTCATACTGGACACTCAGGTCATATCACAGGCCTGCTGGACATGGCATCATCAGCACCCACTGCACTAGAGAGGTCTTAATTCTTCTTTCCTAAGGCTGCTTTGTCTTTCTCCAGGAGTCTCAGGTTTCAAAAAACTTTTCTCTCATATCAACTGATATGCCACCTCCTGAAGTGGCACTAGCCAGGGCAGGAAACTGCAGCTATGAGATGAGCTGACATCACTGCTCTGTCTCCTAGAGATTTCCAGGACAGCATATGAGGACAGGAGAGGTGGAGTTACAGAGGGAACTGGAGCGAGAAATCAAAATCCCCTCTTCTCTGGAGTGAGGAGCAGGAAACAGAAGATCTTTAGCTGGAACTGTGTATTTTGCTAACAACGTGGCTGAGGATTGTTAAACAGAAAATTTATCCTCTTCTTATCCTTCCCTCCTATTCCCCAGTGAATCTGTAGCCTGTAGTGGTCACTGTCAGCATAATCATAGGGAAGGTGACATGTCAAATGAGTGTGTCACAAGAATGAGAGGACAGTAACAGAAATGTGAACAGCTCTCAGGGTTGGAATGTCTGATCTCCAGCCCCAGTGCGAAGCCACATACTTCAAATGAGTAGATATGATACAAAATCTCTCAGATGGGAGCAATTCCCAGACTCCTACAATAAACCTTCTCTCAGCTCAGCTGGAAAAAAAAAAAAAGACAAACACCAAAACTACCAATGCATTTTCAGAGAAACAACCGGTTACGAGTCACTTTTGTATGACACAACTTATATGGTATTGGTACACTGATTTTTGTTCTGTAATGTTCCAAAACACCAAACTTACAACAAGCAAAACCTTCTGACTTCCATGGAAACCCTGCAAGGAGAAAGCACGCAGGGCTGTGGTTCATAGGATGCACAAGCCAGCCTGCAGTTGAGCATGCATGGAGGTTAGCAGAGTGCAGCATGCCAACATCCAAGCAAAAAGAGCTTGTGGAATACCCCATTTCCCAAGGAAGGAGCTTCCAAAATCCCTTGCTCCATGAAGGACTGCATTAGGCAGTGAATGAGAAGCACCTGTTTCCTGAATTAAAATATCACTGCCCACTCCCCAATCTCAGTGTCTCAACATCCATTCACAGTGTCCATCTACTGCGGGTTGGCCCTTGGCCACATCTTGCACTCCACAGTTTGGCTACCACTCAGGGCTCATCATCCACAACTTGGCCAGTATCTGAGCCTCTCTAGATTTGCTTTTCCATATAGATAAAATGCTTATCCCCAAAATATAAGCATATTACATTATCTGACATTCTAAAGAAACTTAGCTACTGTGTATGCACTATATTCTCTTTGCATAAGTTAACATGGTGACAAGAATAATGTTGAGTAATGGGATAAGATGCACCTTGCTGGGAAGCAGGTCAGCAAAAACTCACTTCAAAGCATATTTCTTTGTGACCGTAAAGTCACCTATTTAAAGAAAATAGTGTTTAAAAGTTTAAAGATTATGGGTTAATGTGACTTTAGGATTACAGGCTATATACCAAGCTCACAAAACACAGTTTTATAGATCCATTAGAGTTTTCTTCGCTTAAAAGCTATTTAAAACACATTCTGAAGAAATAAGATTAGATTTTAAATCTAACACTGTTCTACAACTCTGGTTGTTTGTAAACGGAGCTTGGGTATCTTAATTAGCTATTTAGGTCCTTAGTCAAAATGCAAAAATGTTATATGGTGCGCTGAATTTCTTAATAATTCAGAACACATTTTTTATAGGGATGCCACAAGATCAATAAGTTCATCATTTTACAAGAGGTGCCAAGGTGTCACCAACTGACATGTTTGCAGGCAGTCTAATGGAGACAGAAATGGTTTTTTATTGTTTTGTATGCTTGTTTCTTTAGGAAAGCTATAACTATCAACAGAGAATTTAAATCCATCTCAAATCTTGCCTAGAGTAAATTTTGGACAACCAGAGTCAATTCTTGGGACATCAGCCACAAATATACTGCTAAATAGAGTACAACCAGGGATTAACTCAAAACAAAGAGGTGCTTTCTGATTTCCTCCCAGCCTATGTAGGATGAACCCACGGCATCACACAGTTGTCTACAAGAGAGAAACTGGAATAGTCCAAAACTGAGCCAGGAAGAGAGGAAGTAAGCAAGCAGTGTAGGAAATCAAAGGGTTGCAGCACGAGCTGTCTCTTGATCTTTCACTTCACGGTATTCACATACCCACGCCCCAGGACTCTCGTACTGATGCTTAGGCAGAAACACTGCAAAGAGGTTGTTTGCCTGTATTTCACTGACAATTCCTGTGCCAGCAATACCACAAACAACACCAATAACAATTTCTTTCAATATATGCCCAGGTTGCACTAACACAAATTTCTAGGAGACAGAAATTTGCCGCTCAGCAGAATGGTGAATCAATATATGAGGTTGTCTAGGGCATTTACATGGCATGAGCTGAAGATATTCACAGAGTAATAAATTTTGCAGAATGCCTTCAAGGGACAAGCTGCAATTTGACTGCTGTTGCAATGAAAGAACTGGCACTAATACTTTAAGCTCTTTGCCACAGCAGGGAGAGGGAGTGCAGCTACAGCAGCCATCCTGCTGGCTTAGGAATAGTTTATACTATGAGTTAAACGTTATAAAACAGTATTTGAGTCATTTACAGGAAAATTTTAAAGCCTCTAATAGGAGATTTAAAACCACAGCCCAAAACCAACAAAAAACAACAAAAAGACAAGCTCGTTCCAATTTTTTTCAGCAAACTACTAACTCCTTGTATAATTTCATTTTATGGACCATGCACTCATTTGCACTCTTATATGAGATGAGGAAGAAAGAAAGGACATTTTCTGCAAAGCAGTCACTTAAAAGCTGCTAGTTTTGCACTGTCAGAGTGATAATGGTATTGTTCTGTCCACCTGCAGATATTGGACATGCTTTACAGTTCCCCCTCAGTGATTTCTTTAACTCAGCAGCCCAAAACATTAAGACTCACTCAAGCTTCAAACACAGTCAATGGGAAGAATGCCACTGACTCTCTGGGGAATGACTGAATCATTAGAAAGATACTTATTACAGGTGACATAAATACTAAGTTCCTGCTACATGCAGTTCCTTGGAGGTCCTCATAAATTAAAGCACTCTTGGAAGTGCTCAACTGCAATCAACCTAGAATCCACTAAACAAGAAAGGGATTCAGCTGCTGGGAAGGTGTAGAAAGCTGCTCCTGTGAGCTGTTTACAAGCAAAACCTCTGAACAAGAGACAACAAATATGCTGATTTACCTGAACTGTGACACTAATGCTCTTTGATGCCTCTGTTCTCTGAATACATGAAAGCTCTAGTCTTTTCCTGAAGGTGAAAATAGATGCTGTTGAGACAATTATTTATAAAACTTATTAGGCACTAAGTTCTTTCTTATTTTTTTCCCTAAACTGGACTGTTACCAGCTCATGCATTATTTTCATGATTTCCTTAAGAACTACTAAGATCTTACCTTTTAACTTTTCTTCATTTTTAGCAAGCAAGAATAATTTAACATCTCTTGTTCTAGAACAAAGGGGAGAATCTGTCACGTATGTAAGCTCGAAAACTAACTAGAAAAATTTCTTCTTCTCCTAAATTAAAACAGAAATAAATCTTGAGTTTTAACCTAGTTTCTAGTGTTTACTGAATGCTTGCAACTAAGCCTATCAAGTCTGTAGTATTTATTACTGCACTACATTCTGTTTATCACACTATTTTATGTGAGACAGCATGCAAGAGCAGTTGTAAGAAAATACCTATGCCTTTAGTACTTCTTGCTCTCAAAATGTTTAGGGTTTATAGGAATTTTTGGGAGAGAGTCAAGGTGAGAAGTACTTATGCTTTATATCTGCAAGTATTTAGATAGATAAATAGATAGATAGATGGATAGATATCCAAGTAGAGAAGCAGTATTTCTGCTGTGGCTTATAATGTGTTCTTCCCCATCAGACATCAGGGTATCACAAGGGCATACTCCCCCTGAAAGGCATCTCTGTAAAACAGACTCCTCCAGATTCAGGCTCTTAGAAATCTTGATTTATAAAAGGCAGTACCCAGTTTATAATAAAACATTTCCTATCTATATGCAAGTATATTTCAAATTTTGCAAGGTAAAAAACCAGTAGTTTAATCTATCCTCCCCTAACATATGGTGTCTGTGCTGTCCCCTGAACTTTCAGATGGTAAACCTTTTCCAAAAACATACCATTCTTTCTGGATGTTTCACTAAAATATGACCAAACCAGAAGACAAGTTGGATGCAGCTAGCAGTGGCTGAATTCTTTGGCCTGACTTATGCAGAAGATTTAATTAAATTATTATAATGGCCACTTTTGGACTTAAAAATAATACAAAACAATACAACATGTAACATTTAATTCCCCTTTTCTCCTTCCAAAGACCTCAGGACTAAATTCTTTTCTACAGAACAAAACCTAACAGTATATGCTGTGGTTACAGCAACACATTCCAGTGAAGTAATCTTATTTGCTTCATCACCGTAGTGATTGCAGAGTATTTTTGGGAAGCAAAGTTCTTGGCTTACGAATCAGGACCCACAAATATTTTTACTCTTTCACGAAGCTCTGTTCAACATGTGGTGCTCAGAATGTGCAGGATTTGTTGCTTGCAGGACTTGTTTACCTGCTGTACCTGCACCTTCCCTTCTGCAGGGGGACCTGGGCCAGTTTTGGGTCACTTTCAAGTCTAAGTCCAGCCATGACACAGCCAGGTATTTTGGGAGGAGTACAAGAATACAGAGTATAAAACTTTGGAAAGGGACAATTGTTGGGAGGAGGGCAATTTTTCTCTGACAACCCACCTGAACCAACCTGGCTGAGAGCTTCGCCTGGTCTCCTCATTTTCTTGGTTTAGGTTTCCTTAAGTCTGCTCATAGACTCAGAAAGTTGCTCTGCCTGACATTATTTAGCATCAACAGTATCATTCTTGCAACAGTTGTGCTACTTAGGGATTAAAACAGAATATTGTGCCTTAACTGCACTCTATGTGCACATTGCATCCCAGACATAAGCAGCAAGCCAAGCTTTACAGACCAAGTCAGAATCTAGCCCTTGTGTAGTACACCTGGATTTCTTGATTCTAATAGCCAGATTTGGATTGGGCAGAAATCAATTCAAATCCACTTTCTGGCCCAAAGCTTCCTAAAGAAAAAAATCTCATTGAGGCATTTGTCTCTTGATAAAACTGAAAAGTGCACCAAGCAATTGCAATGCTGGAATAATACTAACAAATCTCCCATTCTCTCTCAGCCCAGCTTCTCCCTTACTCCAGACACTGCAGTTACTAATCAATGCCAGTTTGATTTCACGCTAATATCCCAGTTAATCTTCATGATTTCACTTGCTGCAGACTCCCGTTACAAATCTCTAGTGTGCACACAGTGGCTGCAGAGACATAAGATTAATAATAACTGCATAGGATAAAGACAGAGGTGGCCATTTATTCTCATTTGTCTTGCCACGTGCATAATAAAACACTTCTTGCCAAAAGTAAAAGCGCACAGCAGTATGTTTTACAAATCTTGCAGCTATCTTTTGCTTTGCTAAATCTTATGATCAAAACCACCCCACAAGTGCATATTTATTAGCGACATTTATGCCACAGGATGAATTTTTGTCTTTAAACTGGGTGTTGACTGAAGGAATTGCAGGGGAAGGTTAGGAGTTGAACTGTTGCTTTTTGTAGCACTTTTGGATCCAACACAATCATTTGTTTGACAAACATAGACAAACCTAGTTCACTTTGGTCCTTGGCACTGAGAAAAAAAATAAGCTTTGCCTAAGCTGACAGGTTTGTTTAGCCAGGAGAATAGATTCATCTCACAACTGTCCATAAAGAAAAATTTCTTCTTGCCATTCTTCCCTCAGTTTCCCTTTCCTGTTAACAGGATTTCTCAAGTCACACAAAATTTATCAGACTGATGCAGTATACATGTGCCTTTTACATGCAAAGGTGCTGTTGGACACTCTGCCTGATCAAACCAAAGATGATCAACTCACAGCCTTGGGGAGCGCAATGAAGAAGCTTTTCTTTGAATCATAGTGACAGAGACCAAGGGACTTTCTCTTGGAGAAAAAGAGTGTTGACCAAGTAGAGTATCCAGACCAATGGGAAAATTAAGAGGACCTCAGATGAGAAAATAGAATTAAAAAGGGAACTGTTAACCATTCCTTGTGTTAGCCAGTCAGATGCAAAGAAAGGAAAAATTATAGCTTGGATATAAAGTCCTTCAAGGTATCTACATATTAGCACTAGCAGATCAAGTTGCCCCCTTACATAAAGCAGAGCTTGTTTGCTCAGCTCTGACACAGAGGATTAGTTGTGTGTCAGAATATGAAATTGTTAAGCTCTCTTTCATGTGAAGTTTCCTAGTTGATTTGAAGTACATACGTTAGATTAAGTCTCTGCTTGCACATCATCTAGTTGGTTACAGACCTCTGTTGGTTGGAAGGCCTCTATGGAATATGTTGATAATTTGTTTACTTGGTCGTTCCAAAGAGAGTTAATATGCTCAGCCTATTCTCATCCCAAGTCTCTGTATGTAATCTCTCTTATGTTTACTGATGCAGTTGACAACACAGCAACTAGAAAGTGAAGCCATCTGCTGCCAGGGAGTCTAAGAAGTTTAACATTTTCCAAGGTCACAGATGAGAAAAGAGCACATCACTCCAGTGCTGAGCCCGTTGATGTTAGCAAAGTCCTAGGAACGCCTGAAGCTAAGCAGATAGTTCAGGACTGATCGATCCCTTTCTCCATCTCTTTCATGAAAACCAAGACTTGGCTAGAGGGACTTTGTTATTCTTCCCCACACCCATTTCATTTTCACATGCTTCTCTGATTTCTTGGCTCTGGCTGGGACCAGGAGCAAGGGCAGGATGCTCTCATCTTTCCAGCCTGACTAGAAAAGGGAAATATTAGAAATCTAATGAGAAGCATGTCCTCTGGAGATTTCCAGTCCAGTTTGGCAGATGCAGCTGTAGTTCAGATAAGCAATAAGACTTCTCAGTGCTTACTTGATGGGAAATATTTGGTTGCTCTGCAACACTGAAGCATACATGGGATAAGGTGGTTGCTGTGGATTAATGGAATCTGTCAACCTACAATCTATATTTTCAGCTCAGTTTTATGAGGTGCTAGTACTCAATACACTGATGTTCTCAACACTCACCAACATCATTTATTTGCTAAGAGATCTGACCCCTAGAGAGCTGCACTCAAGTAAGTTTGTTTTGCTTAAATAGACCCACCATTAAGAGAAACTGCTCTTTAATTTACAGTCACAGAAGGCCTGTTCAGCAGGCATTTAGCCTATGCTGTCCAGCTTGCGCTTTGTTACAGTTTCCCACTTTCCTGTCCCTTTTACTGCTGCCAGCTTGAATAGCTTGTTTCTTGGCTAGGTTGTGCATGACAGGCTGTCCCTGGGAACCCAGACACTTCTCTTTGGTGGAAGTGTTGATTGCACAGTCCATGGCTGCATCATACAGAGGGCTCCCACTAAACCCAGCACCAAATGGAGTGGAGAATTTTGCCCTTATTTAGTGAAAAGAGCTTAGACAGATGTTGAACTGATGAGCTAAACTGGTTGTATAGCAAATAGCCACAGGCATTTGCCAGGCTTTATTTAACACTCTTAGATAGGTTTATTTTGTTAAAGTTGAGCCAGTCTAAAGCCTTTTGGGTTGGGATCCTGACAAATCGACCCTAAGTAGAGGAAAATGTGAAGGGGAAATCAATACAAAGTATCTCTGCACAGATGCTGATGGTTGCCATGTGATCCATGATTATTTAAATGGATTCTCTAACACATTCTTGCTTGACATAATTAACTATTCTTGTTATTCTGTTATGCTACAGTAGCCAGCCATATGGTAGCTCCTGCATTTTGGGAATTGGATTTTTTTAATTACAATTATTTTCAATTCTTTTTTAATCTAGTATAGAACACACATTACATGACAAATTACCTATATACTGCCTTAATAAATTGGCATTTAGATCTAGCCAACACAGAGTAATTTTCTTAATTAAATGTCAATATGTGCCCAAGAGTACAGCTCTTCAACATTGTAAATGTCACAAATTAGCAAACAGGGAGAATCATCTACAACTCTATTTGTCCAGATCCCAAGCAAATTCTGCCATGCATCTCCCATGACAAAACAGGGGGAAGGAGAGAGGGGAGAGGGAAGAGGAAGCAGGTGGTACATGACCCACCAGTGGAGTGTCAGCAGCTATGGGACCCTGTTCCCTCAGCACTCCCACATGCACTCAATTCTCCTTCATTATTCCCTGTTGGAACATTGCCTTGCCAACTACAGCACACAGAGAGGGGAGCTAAAACTTTGAACATGAGTGTGTTGTTAGAGGATGTCATCTCTGAGCTCAGCATAATCAGCCAATGAGATGGCCTAGCATTAAAGTGGTCCCTGACTGTAGCCACCAGTCTCAATTCTAGTTGTATTGAATGAATTCTTTGGTCCTGTTTTGAGTTGTTTTGACACAGCAAGGTCTGTAGCAAAGGAAAAAATCCTTCTCTGTCAGTGCCTCACTCCCCTGAGAAAGAGTAGGGACTTTACTAACAGGATTCAGTAACCTTGTAGATCGGGATCCACCAAAGGCTTTGCAAGTAACACCTGATATTTCTGTTACACACTTTATTGCAGCAATTCTAGTTTCTCATCTTATGATTGATCTCTGTCCACTAAAGGCAACAGTTTCTCCAACTTATCTCTTTGTAACTCTTGGTCTCAAGACTCTGGAATCCCCTGATGTTAAATCCCAGCATTATAATGCCAGTTCAGGATGATGTATCAGCCCCACACAGATGAATCAATAAAGATGTACTCTGTTGACAGCTCTAGTCAAGTACATTGATACTTATTGCTTACCCTGTTGCAATATTGGCCAGATTTTTCACTGCCATTACTGCTGAGTTTCTGCTGGGTTTTTTTTTCTGTCTTCAGCATACCTGTAAAATATTGCCCATTGCAATATTTAATTAAATAGACTCTCATCAGAATAATTTAAAGGAAATGTAACTTCATGCTGTGACTGTAGGCAAGTTTTCCATTTCTCAAGACTGATTCTAAGGAAAAGCAAGAATCTGAAGAGTCATGCAGAAATCACAAACTTCTCTAGGAAAAATCTTCCCTTGAAAAATTCCCAAGGGCTGCCCTTGCAAACCCACTCTGCACTGCCACCTCGTGACACAGAGAAGGGCTGCTCAGGGAAGTCTGGCTTCTTGGGCTCAAATCCTTCATAACAGCAAACGTGCATGGTGATGGAGGAATACTCACTCCGAACACCCCTGATTAAACATTTTCTTGCATATTTGCATCTTTTGAAGCAGCAGGTCTTTAAGCACTGCAAGGAAAGGCTCCATTTCACATTGCAGTATAGTCTTTAAAGGGCATGCAGAGTTATCCTGGCTCCTCGTTTTGGATATTATTAATTAACAAAAATAAACTTTGGGAAAGTCACCTTTGACTGTGTCTAGTCCTGTAGAAACAGAGTTCCTCAACCTCAGAATTTCTGTGTTCCTACAAAAGCACTCCAGCTGCAAGCTCTGGAGCTATCATGAATCCAAGTCACACCAGTATATATAAAACAGGTTTTCTTCTTCTCATCTTTCAGGACCTTACTGGTCTTTGCAGAGCTCACAAAATGGAGCGAGCTTTGCTCCAGATAGTTTGGAGACAGAGTCAGAAGATAACCTCATCCCTCTTTTCCCATGCAGTTAGCAATCATTCACTATCTTCTCTTTAAACTGTTTTCCTCTGCTCAACTTAGTTATTGGCTGACCTAGAGGAGAGAATGAACATGACTTTTACCCAGTATTTAGAGAAATCACTTGGTATATTGGAGGGTTGTGATGCAGTTTCACTAAACAATTAACCCAAAATAGTGACAGCAGAAGTCTAAGAGAGCCACCCACACAAGGTAGGATTTCTATAATTTTCCTCAGATCTAATTCAAGATACAAAAAAGAAATTCACTTCTCTAGCCCTCATGTAGAAGCAATTTGTCTTCGTTATTTTAAAGAAAGCTATTCAAACTCATCAGAATGCCTAAAATTAAGAATAAACCAATTCACAGCTGGGGGGAAAAAGCACCCATCCTTTCCAAATATCCATTAACATAACAACCCCTATCCAATTTCTTTTACTAAATAACTAGTATTCTACTGTTAAAATTTATTCTTATTTTTGTAAGAAGTTAATATATCTACTTCTGATTTGTGGTAAGCTGCACACCTAATTCTGGACTACACATTCTGCTAGAGAGTCAGATGATTAAGCAGTGACCATCACAGCACTTCACCATTTTTATGATACTTGCTTCCCAGCTACAGAAATGACTTATTAATATTTTCTAACCACATAGGAGTGTAATGAATATCACCTTCTTGCTCTATCAATAAACAGGCTTTGAAGAATTCATTGAAAGATATTATTTAAAAGCGAGTCACTCTGCAGTGTACAAAACCAAAATTAGATTTTATTAGGAATGATCTTTGGTGGAAAAAAGTACATGAGATAAATGCTTTAGTGCTTTTTTGGGATAAAATGACTGCAAAATAATCAAGGTTTGGCCTTTGGAAGGACTTTCTTGGTAGAAATACACAATGAGATTTAATATTAAATACATTTTAAGATAAATACTCATTTCCTCATTATGATTTCAGTAGTTACAGGAAATAAAACTATTATTGTTTAAATAGACTGGAAGAGTTTAACAGCTTCTCTTTTCAAGAATAAAATCCATCTAACTCTTCATTCATCATAATTCTTTGAAGAAATGTTAGCCATCTGTACTCTGGAGAGAGGGAGATACATGACTGTGATTAAAACACTCTTAAAATAAAATAAGACCTGCAGGCCTGACACCATATTTGCTGGGAGTAGAACAGTTCTACTGAAAGCTTACACCAATGCTGCTTATTGCAACTCATCAATGCAAATTATTTCCGGTCCAGCCTGACAAACAAGTAGCCAGCTAACTGTTCTCTCTCACAAACAGAGAGAGATTAAAAATGTAGCTTTTCCAGGAAAAAAATTTAGATTTAAGCCACATAGTTTTCAGGGCACAGTGCTTGGTAGTGCCTTATTACTTTGCTTTACAAATGCTCATAATACAGTACACAATTCAAATGTGTTACTCACACTGCTTTTGGGGCTACAATCATCCCTTCCACCTTACTCTTCACCGTCTGCAGTAACTTCACACATAATGAAATTCCAACTACTTTGTTTGCTATTGACAGAAAAATACAAACCCAGACCACCCCTTCCTTTATTCCTACAAAATCTCACGGGGAATCACAAAACAAAAAAGAAGTTCAACATCTGATTTTCTGGATGTAAGAGAGAATACCACTCTGCAATTCAGATAAATAGAACAGGTTCTCTTAGCAGAAACATTTCTTCTTAAGCAGGTAAAAATATAAAATTTGTAAGGCCTGCTCTGCCAGTTTTCTATGTAGTTACCTTGAACAAAAAACATGCTTCAGGCCCTAGATTTATGTTCATCTATGTAGGTCCTGACATTTCTGGCATCTTAAGTTCAACTCATCACACAGGTTTGATAGTCTCAAGGAAACAAAACCTCACAGTACAGTGGAGTTAGACAAAGTAACCACAATTTGTGATGCTCCCTGTAGGTATGTCAGCACTACTGAGGGCAGCCAAAACCAGCTTGCATTAAAATATAAACAACTTCTGAATCTTCTTTACTTATCATAAGAGGACAAAGACAAACCTATTCAAAATTTATCTGACTTTTTACTGCTTTATAAAAAAATAAAACTCATCTCATGCTCTAGGCAATGTTGGCAATATTTAAACTTCACGTATAAACAGAGCCATTATCCAGCTCCAGTTGGACTCAAACTGCCCAGCCAGCAACACCATAAATATAAGAAAACTGATTCCAGCATCTCACAGCCCTCCACCACTGCTTCAGCTGTTTGCTGTTCTGTGAAATTTCCCTTCACCTGGGGACTTGGAAGAAGACCCAGATTCCTACAGCTGGATACTAAAGGGGACCATGTGCCTACTCAGGAATACAAAGCTGTTCCATCCTTCATCTGAACCTGTGGAGGCTCATCGGGGTCTCCTGTTATGGATAAATGATCTCTAACAGATCTGCAGAGATGTCTAACAGAACTCCTGCCAACTGCTATGACTAACACCAAAGAACTAGATTTTTTCTTCTTAATATGTATTTCAGATGTCCATGTTGGCTCCTAGCAAGTTTCACACCATTCCCTCCTGCCATAAAATACAAAATATTTGAATTAGAAAATGACAGGAATTTTGGAAAGATTTTACAAATAACGTTTTCCAGAGTTTTAAAAAGAAGCTTCTATCTCTTGACAGTCTAAACAAAACAGGGAAAATCAGGAACACTTAAGAATAGTTTCACTTTTATAAAGGCTTTCCCTTGTCCTTGACATCCTTACTATTTCAACTTGGTTTGGAAGCATGGTTTTCATCACAGAAGGCTTTTAATTTTGGCTTTTTGCTCAGCTTCTGTCTTCGATGTTAATTTTATGATCAGATGTTTCCTTTTCCAACAGTCAATGCTGTATTTTCAACTCAGATTTATTTTCAGCACTCGATGATATGCCACCAGAAGTCCGACATTCACCCTCTCTTTCTGCTGGTGTTTGTTATCATCAGAGGACTGCCTTCAATGCTTTAAAATTTCAAATGCAAAAACAAATGTAGAGACAGGCCATATCCTGGTGCCATCATCTATGAGAAAAATGTGTTCTCCAATGACACTGGAGGTATAGTAGAAATTCAAAGCAGGTCTTTCTATTTTTATATTTTTCTGAGGAATCTAAAAGTACAACAATATAGGAAAAAAACCCTCCCAATGTAAGTCTGAATATTAAACAGGTAATTTATGATGCACAAATACTTTTTTTTAAAAATCAAATATTGCTGTCTTTTTTCAGGCCTTTGGGATATTGTTGAATTCTGCCTCTTTAAAAAAATTGCAACTATGACATTCATGTCAGTATGCCTTGGAGCAAATCCTGGCACAGATAGGCTTGTGTCAAACATTAAGCTCAGAAAAATTTGGAAAGTGGAACTGACCTTTTTGCAGCTAAGGCCCTTTTTATTCACTGGGTTAAAACTTCCAAACTGATGTCCATCATACTCACAGTAAGTCAAACCCTCTTCCAAAACCCTTAGAAAGAAAAATAACCTCCCTATTGGTTTTGACCAGGTTAGAGTTCTTTTTCCACCTTTTCATTTCAGAAAAAAAAAAAAAAATTACAATGTACAGCCTACTTCCATGTTCTTTCAAGGAGGCTTTGGTTAACTAATCCCTTTTAGAAATAATTCTTCTGTCTGTATTCCCTAATATTTTTCATTTGAGAAATTTCCCATCATGTAATTTTTTTTTTTAACTAATATTTAGCCTCAAAAATCATTCCTGGTACAAAAGATTTTTCTCCTTGACTATCAAACCGTGTATGAGTTTTTCAAACAAATGAGATACTGAAGCAGATACACTGTCAGGTTCACATTGCTTGCAAATCACCCACCATTTTAGATGTCAGAAAAGTGCAATATTTTAAGAAGTGACTAGCTGACTGGATGGATTAAAAAAAAAATTGCTTTGGTCAGGCTTTCTTGTAACATACGAGGTCTTTCTTACCTTGTGAGAGAGTTGTACTCAGGGCCTCAGCAAGTGCCACGAGGATGTTGCACAGAGGGCAACAGAAGACCCTCCCAGAAGAGTCCAGACACCTGGATGATGAAGGTTAAGCCTCTAGAGGAAGAACCCCCAAATCACAGAGGCTCCTTCCTTATGAGCAAGAGCAACACCACGGGGAAATGACTTACTGGAGGAGGGAGGTCACAGAACACAAATCCCAGCTAATAGGCATAGAGGGCACCTTTGCCCAGGTAACAAACACTGGGTTTAGGATCCCATTTCCTGACCTTGACTTGACTACAGAAAGTGGTATCTTACTTTTTCAGGTATGTGTCAAGCGCCTCTGGCACCTTTTACCTTCAGACAGAGCCAATTTTCTCTCCTCCCACTTTCAAAAAGACCCACTAAAGTAGTTTCCCTGAGCAAGGGGCAGCACAGGTGCAGGCTGCTGACCACGCAGCTGGTGACACTTCACATGCAAAGTAATTCTCACAGTAACTACTCCTGAGAAACTCCTTCCTGGTACAGAGCTCCTTTACCAAAGACTAGCACTGTGCTGACCTGTTGCTAAATGAGAACAGTGCTTGATAACAAAGTTAATAGAGTAACTGTGCCTCTCATGCACAGCAGCAAGAATTTATGGATCAAATAACATGCTCCACAAAATACTTATTAGGAAGGAACACAGCATTTAAATGTTCCTGCACAAGGTTTTTCTATAGAAACAGTGTGAATGGGATTAAAATACAAAAGGTAAAAGATAGGAAGAGATAACCATCTAGGCACTCTGTTAATTTGTCACTTTCATATTACTGAAAATTTAAGCGTCAATGCTATTTTAAAAATGACTACACCAGCCCTATTAACAACCTGATTTAATACATTTAAACCAGACTATTTCTGACAGGATTTCACTAGAAAAATGAAAGACAATTGGAAAAAATATTACCTTTTTTTCAGAAAAAGAAAATTGTCTTTCTTATCCATACTGACAATCTAGACTTCTGGAAAACCATGTAATACTGTAGAAAATTGTCATCTTGTCAGAATTTTAGCAAACAAAAAATATGTGAATCTTCTTTGCAGTCTTTTCCTACCTTTCTTTTTTAACAAAGAAATGAGAATTGCAAAATGAGTAATGTTTTCATTAGATACCAGCAGGTTTAAATTTGATTGATTGGTTTAACCACTTCTAAACCCACAGGCCTACAATGAGGAATCTCTTACAGGAAACACTCAAGGGATTCCTAACCCAACATTAAAATTGCCAAGACCTCTGAAAAAAATTTACCAGGGAGTAACTGAAATCCAGAAAGATATATTTATTAACACCTTCAAGTAGACCCATTCTACTAGATACCTTCAAGGAAAATGGTAAAGAGAGGGTTTTTTGCCCCCCACATTTTCCAGCCCTGTTCCTCCTCTTCACACTAGAAATAGTCACAATTTTTCAACATAATTTAAGATTTTAGGTGTAGGGCTTCCTTTCCAAATTTCATTATCATGTGAGTAAAAAACGATGAGCTGGTATCAGCTTTTTGCCTAAATGCAGAACAACTTCATTTTACAACCGATCAAATGACAACAACCATCCACTTAAGAACTGAAGGATAAAGAGAGTGAGATGCAAACCAAGGCCTGCTGATGTAAGACCCTGTCATTTCTACTACCATGACACCCAAACACTTGGCACTTCCTCCTCATAAGTGCTGGGAGGGCTGCAGTAACTATTCCCTGGAGCCTTTTATCTAAAAACGTAAGAGAATTGACTCAGAAGTAGGTCTTGGCTGCAACAGCTCATTTGAACTGAGACACGTTGGATGGGACTCATCAGAGCCTCTTCACTGGCAGCAGGTGATGGACAGCTGAGGTTATGACTTCTTCCACCAGCACAGCAAGGCCCTGGAAGATGCTGTTTGTCCACAGCTGAAGCATAGCTGGGGTAACCTGCAGAAAACCTGCAGGGTCACAAAAGCCACTGGCTTTCGCCAATTCCATGTTGTCAGGCAGTCCTTGATAGCCCCCAGCCATACAATGAACAAGGGCTGCCATCTTCCCACCTTCCCCGGTTTTTGAAAAACAAGAAAGCAGTAGTGGGGACTGACAGTGCTATAAGCAATGCACAACAGGGCCAGAAGATGAGGTGCAAGACGCAAGAGAGCAGAGTTAGAGCAGCAGACAAATGAGCCATGTGAACATGACCCCCTGCACAGCAGCCAAGGTATAGACGAGTCTAAAAGACGAGTTCAACATTAACTTATTTCAATTGCTTGGTCTTCAACCAGTTCTCTGAGCTTTAATGGGTTTTAATGTTGCCTAAAAGACAGCCCAATTCACTTTTTTTCTCTTCAGATTTGGACACTCAAGCTCAAAAATAGATGAAGTGTATTTTCAAAAGTGAAAATACACGAAAGTATTGTTTTTGTAAGTTGAAGCATATGTTTTTTGCCAAATTCTTAATTATCACTCACTCAACATTCAGATGGCTTCATTTCACAGGAGATATAAGGAATAAAGGGAGTGATGTTGGTTTTAAAACTGAGTATATTTGGCATGGCTTTTGTTCCTAGAATAAGGTAGCAGTTTGTGATTCAATGAAAGACAAGGTAGAGGACAATTGTGCCATATTAGCATTTAGCCTTGACTCCCAGATTTCAGAAGAGATTTTTCTAAAAATGCATTCTCAATCTACAGTATCTGGTTTCAGCTCATTTTGAAACCAGAAGCCAAGTGAAGTTAGCTGGTCTATTTGGAGGCCTTACTTCTGTAGGTTTTGCATTCTTTCAGTTCACTTAGACTTAGCTTTGATACCCATAATTTTTAACTTTTTATTAAATATTAGGCTGTTGCATGTAAGGTTTTCCACTTCATTTGCAATGTCAGAAGGCACATCTGCACAAACTATTTACTAATGCCACAAGAACTTTGAAAATCACCAGGGATAAGAAGAAACACTAGACAGGAAAACAAAAATGAAGAGCTTTGTATCCATAAGGGAAGCCTAAATAACAGGAATAGTACCAAGCCTATATTACATGAAACTCGTTATTCATATCTCTAATAAAAGATTGAAAACATGGGACCACAAGGATTCAAGGACATTCAGATTCTTGCTGGCTGAACCACACCAGCCTCCGGAGAGATACAGTTCATTTGTACAAATGGCATTAAAACTGATCTTGTATTTTTCCATCTCCCACTCTTACAAATCTATGAATTCTTTCCTTTCTTCAAGATAATGACAACATTGACAAAAATGATGACAAAAAGACTTTCCAGGCACAGCCATGTGCAAAGTATCATAATTTCCATCTAAAATAGCACTGGTTGACCAGCAAACCTGGAAGATTCACCTCTGGCTGGGAAACAGCAGAGGTACTTCCTGTGCAACCACATTTATTTTCAGTCAGAATTCTGTGGGATGGAGATTTCCAGCAGCACTCTCCTGTCTGGGCTGTCTCGGGAAGGAGATGCTCTTTTGACAGCGACCAAGGTCAGAGCAACAGCATGGAGGAAGCACACAATGTTACCAGTGGCACAGTTTTCCATGTCAGTGTCCCAGCTTTCCCTGTTCCCAGAAGTGTGAAAGCTGCTATCTGCTGGGCTCTGCCGGGAGCCCTGCCCTGCTTGTTCCCACTGGCACAGGCTTTGATAACGTTTTGTTTCTTGTCACTTCCTTCAAACCTTAGTATTTTCCCTGTTTATTCTCCTTCTGCCTATGCTAGAAATAGCTCCAGTACCCCACTTGCTTTTCCCACAGGGAATAGCCCTATAACAACAAATCACTGTGGGTTTTCATTTTAAAGGCTTTTCACTGAAGAACAACCTTATGTTGCTCTAACACATTTTTAAAAGTTTTGCACTTACAGAGACGCTTCTGCCACGACTTAAAATGTACACATTTCATTTGATGGGTCTGTTTGAAACATAATTGAAATTTCTGAGTGCAGATCCTCACTCCCTGTAAAGCAGTGTCAGTATTAACGCTAGTGGAGAGACAGACAGATGCAAACTGATTGGTGGTACTTGGATTGATTGGAATAGAAAGTGAGAATATTTTAATCAGCCTGTCTTCTACAAGTCAAATTTGACACTTCAGAAAACAGAGTGCCTTGCTATACAGCACTGGGTGCTGGGATCAGTACACATTTGGGAAGCAACTGAAATGGAAGAGATGAAAGTCAAAGTGAGAGAACAAGCAATTCTTTGGAGGTGGTTGTTGGTTAGTTTTATGGATTTCAAGAAAGGCAGGATTAATTTTTACTGTTGATTTTTTTCAGATGTGCAAATAATCACTTAAAATATTACATGAAATGCCCTATACAAATAGTATTTTTCCTTTTTAATTTTGGCCCAGACCCCTTGATAACATCCTGTTTAAGCAGAGTAAGGATTTTGTTTTGAGACTTCTGAGCTCAGTGGCATTTTTGAGGTCTGTGTTCCTTCTCAAGTTATGCTCCAAAGAATGTCTAGGTTTTGGTGGGGAGATTATGAAGTTTGAAAATATGAACAAACATCTGAGGAGAAAAAGAAAAGACAGAGGATTAGCTGTACGAATGACTCTGCAAACTGAGACCCTGCTGCAATCCAGAGAATTGAAAATTGTCATGGAAAAGCAAGCTATACGAGAGCTAGAAAACAACTGGGGAAAAACTTTTGTTTCTTGAAATGAAAATGATTAGGTATAAGAGACAAAAACTCCTCTGCAGAGAACTTAAACATATACAAGCTTGCTCTGAGTTAGGAGAAAGTAAAACACAGGAGTTGTGAGTTCCAGAGGAAATGGTAATTCTGTATTACTTCAGCTCCAAGTTTACTCTCTTTTTTTCAGGGTACCAAGCCTTTTAAAGCCTCAAGCCCCCTGCATCTCTGCTCTCAGTTATTTTTCCCTAGTGCCCCAAATCTCTGAATTAACTGGCTAAATCAGGGAGGACAGAATAGCAGCAGTTCAACAAAGTACCACTGTAATTCCCTGATTCACGCCTTTTAGAGCTCAAAAATGCCACCATCATCCACTAAGGCATTTCAGATCTAGTAACTACAAAGCCTTTGTCCAGGTGTAATCAGAGGCCCATTGAAAGAGAACTGAATGAGTCACCAGGTAGGACACTACTACCTCCTCACAGTGGAATAAGCCAGCACTTATTTCAAGACAATCAGGTCCCACTTTACCCTCTTCTTTTACATCTATTATATACTGAAAGTCAATGTCATCTCCTTCAATATTCATTCAGCCAAACACCTGAAAAATTGTTGTAGTTATCTCTCCTGATCTCTTGGTTAAGAAAGAACTTGGACATTTTGCCCCATTTCCTGCATTGGGACTTTAAGATCTTTTAGGAAAGGATCTAGAAACACATAAACATAACATAAAAAAAATACTTAAAGTCTGAAGATGCTAACTTCTAAAAGAATAGCAACACATCTGATTGGAGGGTTATTTACATTGTCAGAAAAACTGTACAAAATTCACACACTCCTTTGATACTGGTGGGGCTTCAGAGGCACACAGCAGCCAAGCCTATAATGTGTCTTCTATGAGGAGCCTGGAACTTTCATATCTATTCCAAAACTCACTTCTCCAAATTAGAGAAAACACTGCCAAGCCAGGAATCACTTTGGCTCCAAATGCTAAGTTTATTAACTGTGGTATTAAACTGCATATGAAATGTGTGCAATGAGATTTACCACACAACTCTTCAAATCATGAGAGCTTCTGGGAAGAGAGAAAACCCTCTCCCAAAATTATTTCCTTTTACAGTTCAGCTCAGAAAATCTAGCATTATCCTCAAACTTTGAATACCAAAAAATCAATACAAAAAATTTTTCTAAACACAAACTTATGTGATTTACCATTGGATATAAAAATATATGCTTTTTGTAGGGCTTTCCCAGAAAACAAAGACATTCTTACTGAAGGAAAGACAGTAACAGAATGGTCTAGACAAGTAGCTGTCTGTTCTCTCTTTTGTAGACATCATTCCAAATGTAATCATAACAGTTCTTTCCTGAGAAATAATCCTTGATAAATAATTATGACTGTAAGGAAAATATGTCACCTTACTTCTCCATATACATCTCTAACAGGATAAACATAATGTTAAAAAGTAGGAGATGTGGAAAATTTTACAGGAATTTGAATAAAAAGGAAGTAAAGTTCTAAATAAATAAAAATGTTCATTTGCTTGCAATTCAATCTTCTTCCAAGCCAAGGAAGAGGCTTAGCCCCAAAACCCAAAGATAATCATAGCGAAACTTCAGTGACCTGAAATTTAGAAACTGTACCAGAAGATTGAACCTGTTTCTGTTTAAGGAATAAGACAAGCCAAAGGTGATAAAGAGAGTAGCACCTTTTTGTTTTGTTTGGCTTGCTTACCTCATCAGGGTTTCTGGAAACTTGCTCTTCTAAGGTTTTGTACATAATTACTATTTTAAATGCAATTCACTTTGATAGGCAGAAAACGTCCACAGCACTTTGTGACTTCAAAACAGCCACATCCATGTAGAAAGGTTCAAATACAATCACTGTATCAAAAGGAAAAGAAAAACCAAAAAACAAGAAAGTGGAAGAAACCAACCAACCCAAATCAATAAACACCAAAAAAATCCTTGGTTGCCAAAAGCAAGAGTAAATGTTTTGGCATACGCCATTACTAGAACCTCCCACATGACCATCATGAAGATCTGATCCTTCCAGCTCCATACTAATGTGCAGCCTTTCCCCAGGCAAGCAAACACTAGCAGATGGATACTGGGAGACTTGCACCAACCCTTGCACGAGCCCTTACCCACAGGGCACATCCTACAGTCCTCAGCAGCAGCCTGTCCAAAACCCTCCAGACATTTTGGTGTTTTCCCTCTTCTTTTCCCAAACTTTATTTTCAGCTCAAGAGTGTAAATTTTCTAGTGATAGATTTCCTGCAGGCTTAACGTTAGTGTCCCATCAGGACCAAGCAGGAGAACAGCCATCCCTCAGGCTCTGTTTGGATTTCAGACTCACAGGAAGCTCAGTACTTCCATTGCTGTATCAGCTGGGGCAAAGGCAGCGTTTCATCCCTTGACCTGTTTGCAACATGCCTTCGTTACTGGAAAGGAAATGACAGTGTCAGGAAGTTTTACAGGAGTTGGAAAAGAGAAAGGAAACGAAGTCATAGAAAACAGAGAGAGAAAGAGAATCTAATGCACAGCCACAGTGTGACCAAAAAGCCAAATAAATCCAACCCAAACTGCCACATCCTTTATAAAAAGTATATTTTTCCAAGTACAGAAAAACTGATGTAAATCAAGTACAAACCTTGTGATTTGGATTATGAAGTTTACTTCAGTCACTAGAGCACATAGTCAAAAAAAATCAGCATTGCCAGTAGCAGAATCCAACATGTACTTTGAATACAAAACTAGGAAAATACTATTGGACAGCCAACAGAAGCACTTGTCTGCTGTGTCGAATTTCATGAAATTAATTTTATTTCCTTGCAACTGAAAGAAGAGAAGTTGGAAGTTCAGCATGTCTACAGCTAGTCTTAGTGCATAGCTGATTTTTTATTTGAAAATAAGTGTGTCTATACCCAGGACTGCAGAGCCCTCACTGAGTTCAATGTACCAAGGATACAAGCAATGCCTATTTAGACACCTTACACATTCTTCATCTTAGCACCTCAGAGTATTCTGGTTTAGGAACTACCAAATTACCATCAATCCACACTATCCTAAACTCCTCCCTACATCAAGTAATCACTGGATAATCCATAACGCGCTGCAGTCAATGGAAATTAATATTCTATTTGTTAAATTTTGGGTTATGGCTTTGACTTTGGTAGAAAACCTCGCCCTTGTATATTAAAGAAAATTGTCTCTGAATTCATCCTTCCTTTTTAACTGAGTCTTTACATGCAGTTATTGATTTGCACTTCTTACTTTTTTTTTTGGATTTGTTTTGGTTTTGGTGGAAATATATTTCCTATAGCAAGTTGAGAAATACCCACTTTAAGAAGTTCACATATGGTCAGAGGATTGACATTGTGAAAATATCTTCTGGATGCTATGACTGGTCTGGGGAGAGTTTCAATTCTGAGTTGCACAGAGTGAATCAAGTATTTATTTCTGATTCATTGCTGGGCCTTGGCCAGAACAGAAGAGGTATCTGACACTGGGAATCATTATTAAGGCTGTTAGCAAAATTCAGGCTGAATAATTCTTGTTACAGGGTGACACAAGAAGCGGAAGGAACACCTTTGGCATTTCAAACACTGGAATGATCTTTTAGGCTGCTAGATAGTGTGCTACAGATTCCTGGTTGCAAGTTAAGAGGCTGATTCACACAAGACTGAAGGAGAACAAATAGAGCCTTCCACAGCCATTTTCACAGGGATATTTCCTAACTAAAATTCCACTTGGCAGTTTAAGACTGGCTGAAGTTTTAACTGATACCTGTTCAGGGTGATTTCTCAGCATACAGCTGCTTGTGAATTAATGAGGTGTTGGTCTTTGGAGAAGAAATCCAAATTACTGATTTTTCAGCATAGGTTTACAGAGGTGAGTGGGACGGCTTCCTCTTTTACAAAAGGCAAAAAGAAATTAAAATTATAGCTGCAGGTAACAACAATTTGATAAAGCTTAAAATATAAATCCGCTTTTTTTCCAGACACAGAATGTTTGTACCTAATTGGCCTTGCATTGTAGTAATTTTTCCATTTGTTTCACATGAAGCAAGTTGAGATTCCGGTTGGTTTTTCTTTAACAAGAAGGGGACTCAATAATTAGGGAAAGGGACTTGAAATCAGAAAATCCAGCTGTGAATGTTGCCAGATTCCCAAATAAACATATCTTGATTTATCAGTGACTACAAAGAGAGATTCATGCAAGAATTTTTGCCTGTCTGGAATGACTCAAAGTGATAGGTATGGCAAGGGCTGGAATGCTTACAAATAAATGTTTACTAGACACATAAAACAATCCTGCATATTTTTATAGACTAGTTTTCATTACTTCAGTGTGATGTTAAGAAATCCTATTCTGTATATTAATGACAGTTTTGTTTCAACAGGTAAAAGAAAACAAATAAGAAACCTCAACACACAAAAAAAAGGCAAAAAAAAACCCCAAACAAGCAAACAAATAAACCAACCAAAACCCCCCAACTTAACAGCACTAGTTTCAGAACTGTTCAAGACCAGGATAAGCCAGAATCAAGCCAATGGTAAATTTTGATTCAAGCATGTACTTGAATCATAAACTCTAATTTGACCTGCATTGGGATTTCAATGCATAATTCGTACTACTTCAAAGTCTGTTTAAAGCCAAGTGTGTTTTCACAGCAGATCTGCACTGGAGAATTAATCAGCCATCTCTAGACTACAAACAAGTTTTGTTAACATTATGCAAATACCGTCGCAAGACCCAGGTACTTGGATACTTGGTACCCTGCCTGGAATTGCAGACAACCATGCATTTAATTGGTATTAGAAGTTTGAATTCTGTCACCAGCTGAGAATGTGGCCTGGCCATCACAGCTACGGGTGGTCAGGGATACACTGCAGGTGGGCACATTTGCTGAGGTCTGTGCTCCTTCCCAGATTCCAGAACTGCTCACTGGTGCGCTTGACATATCCTGATTACTCAGTTGAATTCCTCTCAGACTCTTGTATAATTCAAATATTTCATGGAATAATTTTTTAAAAATAACAGTTCAACAGAATTCAAACAAAAGTCATATACGTGGGGAGTCAAGCTAGCTAAGGTCAAAATATTTTAAAGAGATCAGCATAACAGTAACTTTTTTACAATGCCTGCAATCTACATTTAATATTATTTTGGTCATTGTTACAATTTAATGAGATTATCCAAATGTCATTGAAGTCAGAGGGAGTCTTTCCAGTTACATCCACAGGCTTTGGATTCAGCCAACAGTTTGAGATGTACTCTGGGACACTTTTGGAATAAAACATCTGCATAAATGAAAACTTAACCATCTCTTATGAAGCAATATGGATTTCAAATTGCAAAGGGTCCTCAGACAAGGGATGAAGAAACCTGACTAGATATCTGTGGAGGTGTGGCCACTTCTGTATTTTCCAAAAAAATATTGTCAGTAAATATAATAATTATATTGCTGAAGTAGCTTTATCTCAAACTAGAAACTGCATTCAAAGATTCAGAAAGAAAGAGAGAGGAGTTACCTGACAGGTAGCAGCACTGATGGGCTTTGCTCAGCTCATATTCCCATATGGAGATACACTTATGAAAATATAATATCCAGTAGCTTCAAGTATGGTTATATTCCATAGTCAAAGGACAATATTTGTTCATACATCTAATATTCTCACATCACATTTTAAAAATGATTTGGTGAGAATTGGTGAAGCTCTAAGAATTCAGTAGATCATCAACATCTACACTTTGCATTGTCACTTACATTGACAAAGTGATCTTCCAAATATAAAAGGGATGTAACTAGATAAAGAAACCATAGTTTCTATAAAACATTTTTAGGTGGGTTTCCTCTGACACTCATCCTTTTCCACAACTTAGCAGATCAGACAACCAAAGGTTCTCATGTACGAAGGTGCCACAGAGAGATTTACTTCCAATGTCCTTTGTCAACAGGATCTGTCTCCTCAAAGCTAAATCAAACATACTCATGTGCGTTTTCACCGCAGTAAACTTTAGAAAATGCTCTGAGTTTCAGGTTGAGTAGAGCTGAATTACACAGAGTGATCCCAGGTTACATTCACATTAGTGCTTTGGAAGTGGATTAGGAGATCAAAGCAGCCACTGTCAAAAACTATACATGTGCACTCTGTGCATCTCAGGAGCTTTCCTTCAGAGCAGCCCTAGTGTGGTCTCTGAACCATGTCCCTGAACCATACTGTACATGCAGTTCAAAGGATAATTATGCTCTAAAGCTTTGTTTTCTTGGACATGAGGCCCTTCGTGGATTAGTCCAGGCAGCGCCATTCGGCCTTTGTCTCCTACAGAGAGTGCAGCAAACAGCTCTGACACTGGCTTCCATTTAAGGTCTCACAAACACATGCAGACCTCATTTCTGTCTCTCATTTTGCTCCTGATCTATTTCTTTCCATTTGTGAATAAAAACCCAAACCAAACCAACCCAAAAACTCCCCCTGAAACAAAACAAAACCAAAACATCTAATAATTATGATCATTAAAAGTCCTTGAAAGCTGAACCCTCAGTATGTGCATTAAGGATCCTACTATATCAATATGACTAAAAATATATCTGCAAGACTAGTAGGACTGTTATTCTAATAAGAAATTTCATTAGACTGAAAAAAAAATAACCTTTTAGAGCATACAAAATAGATTCCATGGATTATCTGTATATTTGGAAATCCTTCTTAAACTGCCAAGAATTAAATAAGGTATCAGCACTGAGCAAAGTTCTCAGGTCCAGAGAAACTCAGATCACAGATCTGAGGGACCACATAGAAATTCACTTTATATCTGATGACAAAAGGAATTATTCATCCCACAGAAATTCACTCAAGATTTGATGACAAAAACAATTAAGTCGAGTGGTGACTTAATACTCCTAGTTAAGTAGAGACTCTCACCACTTCCTCACTAGCCTGAAAGTTCCAGAATTAAGACACCTCTGGGCCAATAAAGAAAAAGAATGATTTTTTTCCTGTTCATTGGCTTAGCTTTCTTTTCCTACAGAAGAAAAAAGAGGTAATTTATTTTGATCTGTTTGTTCTGGAGAAGAACTTCTAACACTTCTCACATCCTCTTCCTCCTAAGGACTCCTACCATCACTGTGCTCAGCTGGAGCAGCAAATCATGACCTTGTCCTAACTCATTAGAATTTCCATCACACTGAAGTTGCTTCATAGAAATTTGAATGTATAGTGAAATAAGGCTATTTACTCACATTTGATGGATACATTATCTAGATTAAGGATTTTTGCTTCCCATCTACCATGGCACACCAGCTGCTAATCTTTGTAGTGAAAAATAATGTGGAAGGAACTGATCTTTCCTGCTGATGACTAGGTGGTAATTTGTCAAAACACCCACATGCTTGACAGAGGAGAAGATGGAGAGGGATATTCAGGTAGCATTTCCTGGCTAAAAAAAATCCAGAATACATTAGTGCTAGGGAGTGAGGGAGAAAAGAAAATTAAATGGCAAAAGCATGCAGACATCTTCAGTAATTCTATCTCCTTCAGAGATTATACAAAGACTGAATGCCTAGAACTGGCTCCCCCCTTCCAGCTGACTGCCTGAGCATTATACCCCTGAGTACGTTTCAATGCTTCCCCTTCCAGGTGCAGCCTCAGGAAGCTGCACCACTCAGACCGAGATTTGTATCATCACAGCTCCCCAGGGCTTTCTCCCATTTTACCCACTTCACCTTCTTCCACTGCACTTTCAACACTCTCCCACCTTCCCACCCGCCCCTACACCACAGTTTCCTTGCACAACCACACAGAGCAGCCTTGGGTGGCAAAAACTTCCCTGCTTTTTCCCTCCCACCAGGGCTGAGGAATGATTCAGACCCCTGCCAGGAGCTGCCAGTGAGCCTGCTTCCTCTGCCATTTCCGCACAGGATGCTCCCATGCGTGTGCACGGGTGGAGAAGCCATGCCAGCCACCCAACCCGGTGTGCAGCAGGGGCAGAGCTGGGTTGGCCCAGGCAGCACTGGCCCCCACTGCCCCCGCAGTGGTGTGCTCAGCTGAGACACAAGTGAACTTCAGCACAGAAAACAGACCTTAGCAAACCCTAGCAATTCACTGGAAGAGACTCAAGGGAATTTACAGACAATGTATGGCAACAAATCTTGTTTTCTTGCTAAGAGCAAAGCTTAACGATTCCTTCCCAGCATTTTGTCCTCTAAAGCATAACCATGCACAGCTATAGACATTGATGCAAGCTAATCCAAAGCAGTTTGGAAAAATAAGTGAATAAAAAAAAGGATAAGAGCAGTGGTTGTTGACTGCTTTCTTTTAACATCTGTTTTGCAGATCCTTTTTCTTGTCAGAGCTTTTAAACTTTGTTACTTATGGAGAGGGTTTTATATAGGTAAACTCAAATTCAATAGGAGAGCAGAAGGGAACACTGCACTGAAGAACTGGATACTACCAGATAGATTTCAATAAATCAGATCATCGTCATTTTATAGAAGATATTCTTACCCTCAATATTTGGAATTTAGACTTGTTTATTTTGGTTACTGGAAATTGGCCTCTGACCAAATACTTTTTAGGAGCAATTTCTTCTTTTTTTCCTCTTAAAAGCAGCAAGATCTGGAGGTGTGACCAAGGTCAGCTGCAGGGAGAGACAAGGCAAACCATGCAAAGGGCAGTCGCCTGTCAGGGACAGCAGGATGGACATGGCCCTGGTGCCCATTTTGTCTCTTGCACAAGGCAAACTTGCTCTGGCTGCCCTTGATGCAGAAGCTGGAGCAAGTAAGATGCAAGCTATTCCCAGGAGAGGTAGCTCCACCAAACAGCACCCACCGGCTGCACCATCCCTGTGTTAGCAAAAGGGCAGGAAGTGCAACTCTCCAGTGTTTTGTCCTTTCCTGTGATGGGAGCAGCCACCATTTAAGCACTGATGGTGGTGACTAACAAAAACACCACCTTATCTGACACAAGAGGAAAGGGAGTACACAAGAGAAGGAATAAAACATTGCATTTTAGCTGGACAACACCAAAAATTTTCTGAAAGGTAGTAGAATTTCATCTCATGTAGCATTACATCCTAAGAAAACCGGCACAAATTCAGAAAGTCTGTTTGCAATCATTGACCATCTGATGGATTTTTTTGGAACTTAAATCTATGTTATTTATTAATATTCTCCACGCATAGCAAGAAATTACTGCAGGTATCCCAGAGCACGAGAATCCAACCACATAAGGGACAGAAGTGTTTCAGGGACATAGTTTTAAGCAACAAACCTTCCCATTAATAATATAATGCTGAATGCTGATAGCTCTACACTGAAGAAGTTTCTGTTCTTTAGGGTTATAAGTAAAACACTCATTCCTTTCTTATTAAGCAAGACTCTTTTTGTTTCCAATCAAAAGCAATTGTTACCATAGTTGTATAATAAAACTAGAGAACACAGTTAGCCTTGCCTCTCTCCATTTACAAATTAATTGCTATATTCAGCCCTGTTGCTAGCCAAGGACGATAACACACCTTGAAACAACAAATAAAGTCAGTCAAGCAGGGAGTGTAACATTTATGTCTACCTTGCAAAAAGAGGGTAAGTCAAGATATGGACATACAGCAACTCTCCTGATGCCATCCAGCCATCAGATTTTCCACGCTGGAGGCAGTGTGCTCCATTCCCACCCTTTGTTTCAAAGCACGCCCAGAATCCAACCCTCTGCCCTGGTTTCCATACCAGAGGTTCAAGCACACGTGAGGAGGGTGTAGCTGCACTCTGAGGGAATACAGGTCAGTGAGAAGCAGAGAGAGGAAGGGGAGAGCTCTGTGGGCAGTTTCAGGTGATTGATCTGTTGTAAACAAAGTTTATAGAAATCCTAAATCTGGCTAGACACACAGGTGTTAACAGCAGGCAAACAGGGAAATATCTTTCATGACTTGTTTTCTGTCTGCATTACTGACAAAGCTCTACTGTGTTTTCAAAGATGCAAAGTATCCTCACAGATATGAGGGAGTGTATTCAGGGAAAAATCCACAGATAAAAGATGACTTGTTTTTAAAATCTTAAAGGTATCAGAATGCCAAGATTTAACTTCTTTTTTTATACTGGGAAATCTAGTAAGAAGGGAAGCAATTGAAGACAGGAACCATATTCTACTTAGCTGGTGAAAGAAGTAAAACCTACTTTTATATATACTCCCTCCTTTTTATCACAGTAAAATGTTCACACTGACAATCCTGTGCTTGAAAAATCTCTTTTATTCTCAACTCCTCAGCTTATACTCAAATTCTAAAGCAAGAACAGGCAAGGGTTTCAAGAAATTCAAACTATATAATTTTTCTTTTCTTTTTTTTTGAAAAGGATCAGAAACCCTCATTATTTTTCTATTACAATGTAGATAAAACTGTTGGAAGGAGCAAAGGAAGGAGTGAGATAAGAGGAAGAGGCAAAATGAACATAATCACATTCTCCCTACCATTTGGAAAGATGACTCTGCCCTTGGATGTTAGGATCCTACACATGAATGCCAGACGACTGTTGGGATTAGGCTTTACCACGACACTTCCAGAAACAGCCCTTCAAAGTGTGCATCTGCTTGCAGATTGCAGAGCAGTGGTAGGTCAAGATGTCACAGTAGAACACAGCATTCACCTGGACTGAGGTATTCAAGTGAGAAGCCAAGCAAATTGCAGCCTCCAATTGCTCCACACCTTGTTGCTAAGACTCGACCCAATGTTTCTGCTTAAATTTGTCACATTTGCTTAGAACTCAATCACTGTGCTTCATTCACATCAACAAGCAGCTGCCTCTCAGCGTTTGCTCTGTATTTTGGTGACTAATTTATTTTGACTGTTCTCTCCAATCCAAGCATTTCATGGAAAAGTGTGTTTCTGCAAATTTCCTGTGAAAGGCTCCCAAAGTCAAAAGCTCTCATGTCACAGCATCATCATAAAAGCTCCTCTGCTGAATGTTTCAATGCCATTCTGTTCTGTGAAAATGTGTCACAGGCTTAGTCCTAACAGACAATAAACATCTTGAAATAACTCAAATTCCTGCAAAACATGCAGTTCCAAGCAGTCCATTCCACGGCCAGGACAGCACCAACAAGCAGAGGGTAACTGGAATGACTACTCTGAATGTGAATACAGAGTGCAGCAACAGTGTTGCTGGCTGACACCCAGAAGTTCAGATCATTATCTCCCTCATCAAAGCCCAAGTTTCATCTGAAGGTAACAACATGCTTCAATTTTATATTCTGCTTAAAGATAGATTCTGGGCAGGTACTGCTGAAAAACAAGATTAAGAAGCAGAAGGTCAAAGAGCAGAGTAAACGAGAGCATCCTACACCTTACAAACTGAACAGCAGCACAGGAATACCAAAGCAACATTCTGTGCTTATTATCACAGCATCTGCAAAAAGCAAATCCTAGCCTGGTCTAAATCAGGCTGCCAGAGAGGCTTAACAAGGAGATCCAGCAGAACTGAAATACAACAAATGATTCAATGAATGATTAAGGTGGTGGTTCAGACAGGACAATGAACAAATGGATCTTTATTCAGAATTTCTCTATTTATGGCATATATGATGTCTGATAAATTCTGAGGATAATAGAGCAAAGTGACCCCGGGAGTACCTTGCCCAGTAGTGCCATTTTTTTTCTCACATTCACTCCCCATTCGCAGAGCATAATAGCAACTTCTTCTCTATAAGTTTAGAGCTTTCTTTGCAGCTGCAGAGATGAGGAGGATAAAGATTTTACACTCTTTTCACAAAAGGGAACAATTTGCTTTGTATTTTAGAAGAAATACAAGCATCCCCATACACACTGTCAATTACATGTGTACTAAATAAGGACTCTGTTCAAGTGGTTCTCGTTATGAAAGCCAAATATAACAACTTCTTTATTTATAAATTTCAAATGCTGAAAGCCTCTAGCTACAGAAGCTAAAATGCATTGTATACCATTGAGACAACAATAAGAGAGTCACGATATTTTGTATAAAATGACACTTGGAAACAACTCTTCCCATCTTATATAAGTAATCTACCAGGTAGGTAAAAAATGCAAAAAAATGGGAATTAAAAAAAAAACACAAAAACCAAGAAACCATGCAAACACTACTAAACAGCATGCTACCGAGATGAGTGAATGGATTAGCAGCAGGAATCCTAAAGACTGGGAAAATAAATTTTCTTTTTCCTCACAAACTCTGCTCCTGACATTTCCCTTGTCCATCTAATAAACTGGTTTGCAGCATTCCCTCATCCATCTGGAGTCTGCTGAAGTCCACTGTAAGATCTATATGCAGAACAATACTCACAAAGATCAGACACCAAAGGAGAGGTGCTGAGCAATTTCCCAGATAAATGGCTTTTCATGACTTCCAGGTAACAGTAGCCAGTCACAACTCAGGCACCTTTGAGTAATGACCTTGAGCAATATGAAGTTGCTGTAGCAGGGCAGGAACATAGACCTTGGATACTAGGAAAAACTTTTTCATAGAAATGGTTATCAAGCACTGGAACAGACTGCCCAGGAAAGTGGTTGACTCACCATCCCCAGAGGTATTTAAAAGATGTGTAGATGTGGCGTCTGGGGACATGGTTTAGTGGTGGGCTTGACAGTGTTGGGTAAAAGTTGGACTCAGTGATCTAAAATGGTCTTTTCAAACGAAATGATTCTGTGATTCTACGAAAAAAAATAGAAACAGTAGATTTCAAAGCTAAAGGCAGGATGAGAAATGCATTACTCAGAGTTTAACTAGAAGAATAACTGCAAGATCATTTTTTGAGAGCAAAGGTAGTTAGCATCCCCATGGAATAAAGTGAAGTGATGAGTGTGGGGAAGAAAGAAAACTGATATGGCAATTTTATCCTCAGGAGAACAAACGCTGGTTGTAAAGATAAGTAAATGCATCTCCTGTGAACAATATGGATTTTAATGTGCAATAAACCACTCAGCACATCTATATTTCTGAAATCTAGTAGCCACATGAATTGTAGCATCATGAATTGTAGGTTTTAAGCTCATCTTTGGGTATTTTTGCAGCAAGGGACCAACAGGTGTGAGGACTAAGACCAGAGTGATTGCTCTGTACAGAACATTTACTCATTGTCATCACAGTTTTGCCCTTTACAGATTGCCAGTGAGAGTTCATTCTGTTGCAGAATTGTTGCTGCATGTCACACCTGCAAGAACACTCTCGGTGCATTCCTGGAAGGGCAGATGCAGCATTTGAGAATGCCAAAAGTGCTTCTCTGTGTGGCATTTGCTGCTGCAGAGTAGGAGAGATGCGCAGACAAGTTCTGCATGTTTTTTCTCAGGCACGTTTTAGGTCTGTTATGAAGGTTGCTTTGCTTGTACTCAAGGTAAATAGAGATTTTTAGGAAGTCCAGCACAAATGATTATGGGAAGGTTTCTTTTGATGCACACCCTTCTCTAGCACAGTTGTGAATGAATTTCCATGCAAGGGTCAGAGACCAATGGTATTGGAGAGGTATAAGACTACATCAGCTTCATTCATACTGAAGTAGTTCCTCACAAAGTTCCAAGAAGTTCTCTCAAAAGCATGCTTCTTCCTCTGGGAAAGCATTCCTTACAGGTAAAAGTCACCTTCAGAATACAGTTTGATTACTCTCCTTAGAGCAGAGGGATCTGAGCCTCAACTATGACTGCATCATCTCATTATGGTCAATGAATTTAATAGCAGCAGCTGCACCAGCTGTCAATCTTCTTTATAGTTAGTTATCTATATTTTTATGTTGGTGACTCTATCAAGGAAAGGGGCACGGACACAGAACCAACTTTCTATCACAGATTCAGCAGTAAGGAAACTCCAGTGTCTGTTTCTATAGCAATGCTCTCTTCCTATGGTGTTAGATACATCACAAGCTTAGATAAATGTGGGCTTGTTCTTACAGCTGTTAAGAAATGTTCTCCCGAGCCAGCCCATGGCAAAATTGATAGTGAGGAGCCAGTGGAGACATAACCAGTTACTAGACTGCAGGAAGGAAGATTAAATCTTTTTTTTTTTTAAGCTGTTACAAGTGAGGATGAAGTGGATAAGATCAACAATAGCTTTAACCCAGTAATCTGAGAGCTGTATCTCTCCTAAACATGCAGGCAATTTGTGTCAGCATGGTCCAGGGTGTTAGCTTGGAGACTAATGAAACTAGACATATAGAAGAGTAAACCTGTCAAGACAAGTGTACATGAAGTCCAACATTAACACAGTGACTTTTCCCTTACTCTTGTCAAAAATCACCATTCTTCAGCACAGACATAAAATTAGAGGTGCTTCTTTCTTCTTTAGACTCCAGGGCATTGCAGCAAATTAATCCTGCAGTTGTACCTCCAGTTTTAGAAGGGATCTAAAATCAATGTGCCAGTGAGAGGCACATCCATGTGAAGGCAGAGAGAGGGCATTTGAACAGAACCTGCTAAATGTTAAAGCACTGATTAACTCAGTAACCTGCAACTCTAAATCTTGCACTCACTCCTGCAGAGTTCCAGGGCAAAATAGCCTAAGTATTTTCAAGAAACTATACCTTAGGAGTTTAATGCTATTGGTTTCTCATCTCAAAGGCTCACTGGCATAGGCATCATGCTGAGCTTCAAGCCTTGGTGTCTAAGTAGAAACAGCTACCAAAAGACAGACTTGAATTCTTTGTTTGAGTATAGAAACATTTTCAATAGATGCATTCAATCTCAAAACATATTATTAACAACTGAGCTAGCAGTAGTTTTTGTTTCATAATTAATGTGCATGAAGTCTTATACCAAACTGCTTCTTATGAAAACCATGACAGAGCTAGACTTGACTGTCTGTGCAACTGTTCCAGCAATCACTTCTCTACATTTTAAATTCAAATTGCAAGACAAAAGTAAGATTTGACTAATAGTACCACTCGTGTTGCATGAGCAGCTTTAGAAGCTATCTGTGAGAGCAGCTTCATTTACAAAAGCAGTATCTCTAAGTGCTCTGTTTGTCACCAGAACCAGTCTGAATTGGAGTTTAACAGAGCTGGCCTGAGAGAGCAAAGCAAGACTTGAACTTGATCTGTAAGGAACTAACTTCAGGCTTCTTTTCCTCGCTCTTTGCAGCTACCTAATTTGCACACAGCTACCAGAAGAAATGAGTTAGTCCAGAACTCCTGTTGCAAACACTTCCTGTCACGTGTGCCCACAGCTCAGCATCTTCCCAGGACCCGATCACCTTCAACTCCTGTATAGCTCTTTCCCCCATGCTCCTAATCACTACAGAAACACAAAATTGCTGCAATGAGAGACATATGCTCCTTTTCTCTTTTAGGACACTTAAGTAACTTTTCTGCCATCTTTGACTCAACTCATCTTAGGCATCTTCCACTTTCTGATTGCCCACTTTGAAACTGTGAAGTGAGGTGTCAGTATAGAAGACCTAAATTAGCCTCTACTACTCTTGATTCTATTATTAAGCTGCTTTACACTTCTTTCCAGATTTGTGGGCTCTCAAAGTAATGCTCAGCAAAGTTGATAGGCCCTACTGTTTTGATCAACATTGCACTTCACAGAAGGTTTGCAGTAACACAATTTTTCCTGAAAAATAAGTTGTAGGAGAGAGGAGGGCATTGTCTCACAGGTGCAAGCTTGGTTTTAATTTTGACCACTAAACTCCAGCACTATGGAAGAAACTAGAAATTCAGAGCTAAGGTAAAAATGCCATGAAAAGGAGCTTGAGGATGCAGCTGGAACATCTGAAGAATAAGATACACTCTGGAATGTTCTATTCAGCCTCCCTCTAGGCTAGAAAACTAGATAACACAAGTACACTGAAAAATAGAAAGGAACCAAGGTACATAAACTCTTCTGCTTTTGCTCTTGTGCACAAGATCCTTCATCTCAGATGGCAGAGCTGAGCTAAGGGAGCGGAAGAACCAGATGTCATTCTTTGGTTCAGAGAGAGAGTCAAACATGAAGGGAAAAGTGATTTGTACAGCATTATCTGCCCGTAGTTATCTAAATATTTTACTGAAGCTGGATTTATAGCATGGATCCAGGATCACTTCAGTCTTATGATGGTAATTGCCTTTCACAGTCAAGCCCATTTCCCTCTCACACTAATTTTTACTGATGTGACTACTTGAAAACACATACAACCACCCCCTTTGCTACAAATTTTGCCAACTGTTACTGCAACAAATGAGATGGTAATATAATACTTCCCTTCATTAAGGCATCCCTCTGTTGAACCAAAAATGTTACGGAACCAGTGCACCTACTGTTGCATATAGGCAACCACTTCTGTTTCAAAGTGGAACAAAGAATTTGAACTTAAGGTGTGTCAATGTTACCTGTGATGGAAGACAGGTAAGCCAAAAGCTACCATATTACATACTTGTCTAAGTCTTCATCTTTTCCTTTTACACCAAGAAAACAGCTGCAAGCTTCTTAAAATTTATCTAGCACTGTTCCCTTTTTACTTAAGGCTATTTGTTCTGTTCTTGACTCCACAGTCACATTCATGCTGTCAGCAATTAATTTGGTGAACTTCCCACCAACCTGCATAGCTTTTTGTTTTGCATATAACATCATCTTCCCCAGAATCTATCAGTTTATGGTGTGGAGAAAGCAACAAGTAGTGGGGTCCCAGCACAGTGACTCAGAGCACCAGCTGCACTCCCCAAACAAGGAGCTTCAGTGCACTTAGACTATAGATTTTAACCAGTATCTCAGCTTGATGAGCAAATGGAATGATTTTTCTCCCACAGAGGGATTGCAGCTTTGTCCTCAGATATCAGACCACCAACACTAAGACCCAGGCCAGCCAGTACACAAGCTCACAAGAATCACAGCCACTACCAGAAAACAGAGTTTGTGACAACTTTTCAATTTACAGTATTTGATTTACATTAATTGCTGTCAACATGAGATGAAGGAAATCACCTTATCAGGCCTTTGTTGAAGAACTGGCAGATTCTCCTGCCTGCTCAACAAAAGCTAAACCATACTTGATCTCCTTAGTAACCACAGCAAACAAATATGCCCAGTAAGGGATGGACAATCTACTAACGTGGGAATCAGGTTGTTTATACCTACATTGTCAACACATTTTAATGCTAACCAAGTCACAGCTGGGCAATAGCAGCTATAAATCTGTATCCTTGTGTTTTACACCGCCATTCTCTCAACTTTGGAACTGGTGGTGAAGAGTCTTTCTCTGCTTCATCACAGGAGGACCTTACAAACAGACTCTCCAAAGACACATAGGCAGTAGCAACCATACTATAAACATTGTTTACTAAAGGTTTTATGTTCTATATTTTAGCCAGTGTAATAAAACCAAGGACAGCCAACAACTACCAAAATAATAGCACAGATTTGGGTGCAAAACACTGTTTTTATAGACAGTGATTTCTTAGGATAGTTTACGTACTCCATGACCTGTAAGACTAGTGAGACTAGAAATTGAACAGCTCCTTACAAAATTATTGTAAGACAGGTTTGAGATAGTCATCTAGTTACCTATAATAAGCAAAATATAGCAGTACTTTCCTGTACAGAGAAGGACACATATCAGCAAATGAATACCGGCCAGTCTGTACATGGTAAGGGGCACGTAAGCAACAGCACTTACCTGAATATATCTGTCCCCCATTTTCAGGTGAAGCCCTGTGCATTTCTTTTCCAGTATAGTCCACCTGAAAAGGAAGCTGACATTGCAAACTGCAGCCCTTCCTGAAGGGACCTGGAATGACTCAGTCAAGATACAAGCCATGCAACCTCTTTTCAGCATATGCACACTTTGATAAGTTGTTTTTAAGGAAGCAAAATCAGTTTTAGATTAAACTTTTAGTCTGCAGTACTTTCCTCCAAGTGGTGGACTCTTACATCCCCTTTTTATTTTCATTTCTGCCATTAAAACATCTTTTCCCAAGTTCAAGATAAATAAGCCAGTCACCTAAAAAAGAGGACATTTTTCAAAAAACACCCACACACATTCACCTAAAAGCCAGGCTCTATTCTCAAACAAAAGGAAATAAATTTGGAAAAAACCAGCTTCCCAAAGCTACCAAGCATTGTTCTAGCTGAAGCTTTTCAGCATCACAACTACATCATATAGTCCCATACCAGTACTGCACAGACCACTAAACCAAAACTTCATGAAAACACAACTTAGAAAGACAATCTATTCCTGCAGCTTAAATGAAACTCCAAACTCTTGCTGCATCAGTGTAATATTTTGGCTTTGTTTCTAACTGCTAGCTCAGTTTACATACCTTTGCTGATGATTGACATTAGATTGAAAGTCCAGCGAGACAACACAAATTAAGGCACCACTTGTTCCAAGGAAAAAAAGAAGGTGATTGGGATCTCTTTATACACTTCATGGCTTGGAGATAAGCATTTCACTGTGCCTGATTCTAATTAATACCTCTGATTCTTCAATTAGCAGCAACATGTCGATCAGGTGACTGCACTTGAAAATCAACATTTTGATAGTTAACACTTGTGTAAGAAGGACTTCTAAATCCAGGTGTTTATTCTGGATCCTTCCTTACGGTAGTTTAAAGAGGGGTAGGGAAAACATGAAGGGGAAATTTAAAAAAAAAACCAAAACACAAAACCAAATTGGAACTCTGGAATAAATTTTAACTCTAACTTGAGTATTCTTTCAGGAAAAGAAACCAAACTAATCAATGATAAATCTGTCCTGTTTACTTGCAAATAGGCCATATCACAACTTTATACACCCTGGGGAAATCCTGCTGCCCTATTTTTCTTTTCCTCACTAACAAAATGGATATAATAGTACTGATTTGACTCATGAGCTTAAAGATAAATCTATTTCTAAATGTAGACAGGCTCTGAAGCTTGGATCACAGACTCTAGGGCAAAATGCTAAAGCTTTTGCTTGGAGTCAAGAGAACTAGTAGTGGGTGGTAAAGAAACCCCACAAAACATATGGCATGTCAAATGGCCAACAGAAGTCCCAGCTGCACAGACAATCTCCTTGGCATTGGTTCCCTCTCGTAACGCAAAACAAAATAAATTCTCATCAAACTGTTGCACCTGGTAAAAGGAAGGATGCCACAGAGGATATGGCACTTCAGTGCAATAGACAAACACAAGTATCCACTTGCTTATCATGTGAATGACAAAAGTCATGAAAACACCAAGAGAGAAAGATGCTCCTCCTGAAACTACAGACATGGCTTAGGGCTGGACAGATTATCTGCTGGTGCAATTTGTGAGGCCCTGACATCTAAGTGATCTGGTGCCTGCTTCCCACTGGGGGGGAAGTAAGGTCAAGGAGGCATCTTACTTTCCTTTGGGACTCATTTCAGAAGCAGCATCTCAAATCTTCTGGTTCTGACTTGAATGTCAATTAGGGCATGCCAGGGCAAGCCAGAGTGCTGAGGCTGAGCCTCATCCCCGTTGGATGGGCCAATTTGGTTCTCCTCTCCCCTCACACTCTGTGGAAACACATTTGAGTCTGTCTTCTTAGAAAACAAGGAGCATTCATTCATAATTAAAAATACAAAGAGAAACATAGGGGAAAAGTTAGATTAGTCTTTGTTGAGATTAGGTAAAAGAAAAAATATGCATTTTGCAGTGAGTTACTTGTTACTCAGTGGTGATATATTACAGCATAAAATGACTTTTAATGAGTTAGATCCTGATGTTACTTTCAACAGCAAAAATAGAATAACTTTAAACATCTAAAAAGCTTCTTCTCTTCTGAAAGTGAAATAACTCTTTTTTCTATTATTTTTATTTAGAAATGAGGTAACAAAGTTGAGGAAGAAATGAATAGACAGGAGAGAGGTCTCACCACTGACACAGAGAGCGTTCTTAACTCTCTTTATAAGTGACATCCTCCCATCATCTTTGTCGATCCAAATGATTATGCATGATGATATGACAAAGAAGAAAGCGGAGTTTGAGAAGGGACTGTACACCACAGTTCAGCAATCCACCAGCACAGGTAGCTGGAATAAAATTATGAATTAATCAGCCCAGTTAAATATCTTCTGAAGAGTAAATGGCCCTCACTCCATCATGCACAGGCACTTTCACAAGCATCTGGCTACCCAAGATTAAAATACAAAACTAAAGGAGCACAAATGTATCTCTGTTGTTCCATAATCCAGAGCCTGCCATCCTGCAAGGGCACACTAGGAGCTGGATGTAGTCCAGCACAGACAGCAAGGGTTCTGAATACAAATCCCAGCTAAGGAGCTTGGATGCAGAGGGAACACCAGGGAATCTGAACTGTTTCAGTGTCACTGTTGCATGCACAGCAATTTGTTCCCACCAAAACAGGGGTGAAATGTTCAAGAGGGAAATATTTAAGTAAGCACCTAATTTGCGTGCTGAATCTCACTTATGATCCTGGCCTCTGAAACACCTTCATTTACCACGCTTTCCCAACATGTCTCTAGTGAAAATCACCACAGACCCATGAAAATTTTAATGTGCCTCTCTACCTGTCTCCACTCTGATACTGTTTGAGCACAGACACCTACCTCTCTGAAGCCAATCCCAACCCTCAAGCCACATTGCCATCCACGTGCATCCCTGTTTGTGAAAAGGACCATAATTTGTGGCAACCTTCCAGTTTGGGCTGGATCAATGCCTGACTCACCCCAAATACACAAATCCCCCCTCTCCCCCCAGCTCTGATCCCACATCCGGAGCTTTTGGACAGCAGACGTTAATTCTACGAGACATTCACACGAAAGGGGAAGGTGTTGCCTGTATTCCCCACAGTCACCCATCTCCCAGGATGGGTTTAGGTGGCACTCCCTGCCCCCAGGCCCTTCGTGAGGAATGAGGTACTGGATACATCTCCTGCAGACGTTTGTGCCGTCCCCATTCCCACCTCTGGTAGTCCCAAAACTCCACTGTGGGTCACTGCTGATGGCAGAGTGCATCAGGAGAAATGGCACTATGCAAAAAGGGGAGGAGGCTGTCAAACATCCAGGGAGAAGGCTGGGAAATGAAAGGGATTAAAGAGATTAATGGATTTAACCCAAATCACCCAGGGAATCTGCCACAGAACTGAAGGCAACACCTGAATTCCCACAGCCCAGCTGTAACCTCCTGCTTCCTTCTGACGGAGCAACCAGCACCCGCTGTGGCAGGTCTGGGTTAGTTGCCCAAAAGGCAGTGATGGGAGCCCCTCAGGTCTGCAGGTCATCAAACAACTCGACTTGTGAAGTCACTCTGTGTTAACCGTTAGTGCACTGCACAGCAAAATACATTTGGAGACATTTTGGCACAAACAGAGCACCTTTTACACGAGTCTTTCAAAGCCTGGCATTAAAAATAGCAAAAAACAATCATCATGCTGTTACATGCAATATTATATATATATATATATATATATATATATGTTCAAGAGGTATGTAATGTTATAGATAGATTTTGGGGGGATACTTTAATACTTCTCAATATTTTTTTTACTAGCATTTAGAAAAGTTATCATCTATCTTCAAAACACGTAAAAATATGCTTCTAATCCTTATTTGAGCTGACAAAATAGCTTGGTATCTGAATGGTTCTGGGCAAATGAATTGATATCTCTGTGAAAAAGAGCCTAAGTCTGAAGTCCTGTTTCCTATCTCCTGCCTGATTCCCTAGCAAATTACTTCAAAGAATAGGAGCTTAATTTCTGCTCACTCAAAGTCATGCCTATTCCTGAAGGAATGCCTTTATTCCCATTGCTCATTTGAAAAGTTAGAATGTACTGCACTGCATAAAAATGATCTACACTTACAGCTTAAGAAAACAGTTTTTGAAATAGATCTAAATTAGGTTTAACAATCTCTCACACATCCCAGGCTGAAGGAGCACCCTAGCGACAACCTTCAGCATTTTGCAAGCATTTGCTACTAATTATGGCTTCTTAGAACAATAATTCACAGCTCCATCCATGCTTTACGGAAAGAGGCCAAAAGCAGCCTCAAAAGTAAGTCTAAGCTTTTAATTTAAACCAGTGCCATACAAATTCTCAAATATACATTGTAAACGCTTCCCAAAACACTGCTCTGATTAATGGTTCCAAAAACTTGTAAAAGCTCAGCTGTCAAGCATTAAAATGTAGGCTGAGAAAAAGCTCATGTAGAGCAGCTAAACAAAAATCCTTTGAAACAGCTTTTCCCTGTTCCTTAAGCAATGGCAGCACAACACAGCCACACACAGGAAAACTCCCAAGAGCTGTAAGGCTGGCTCTGTACTGTTCAAGGGCTCCCATACCTGCTTCCAGCAAGTTAATCAGACCCCATGACAGGCCTGTCTGCCCCATCAACACTCATTGCTGATGGATCAGCCAGCCTTCCATAACTCATCTGCTGGCAGTGCCAGGCACTGCCTAAAAGCTCTCCTGTTACTGCCTGAGCTACTTTTAACCTTCAAGTGCTCTTGTATTTCCCTTGACCCTAAGCAGGAGACAGAAGGAAGCAGGCACAGATGAAACACTGTCCTTTCCACGTTCCTCTTGTTTTCATTCTCAGATCATCTTGACTCAACAAACAGCCAAGCCCTACTCCAGCCCATCTGCTCCAGGAGACACTGCTTGGACAAGATGATGTCCAGAGGGTCCTTCCAACCTTAACCCTTCTGTGATTCACATTAGCTGTGCTTACGAGAGAAATTTATAATGGAAAACGCTTTCCCTGGAAAGCAGAACCAGGTGCCATCCACCATAACCCCTGTGAAGATGCATTGACAGGAACTCCTTTAGCAAGAGACTGGAAGATGCAACATCTGCTCAAGATGAACCTGGGTCTTAAGATTAAATATCATCTGATAGGGTTGTTCCTAGCTGAGAAAATAAGAGGCTGGGTTGTGCGGTTATTTTTTATTTGCTGCTCTTCTCACTCTATTTAACATTTACTATTTAACATTCACTATTGAACAATTCCTAAGTAATTTTGGGAAAAAAAATTCATGGCCATAACCTCTGTGATACATTTGAAATTTTCTTTATGAAGGGGTAAGGAAGGTGTTGCAAAACTATTCTATTTGTCTTTTATGCAAGAATTGCACTGGCTTAAAAACTTCAAAACAAACAGCAAAGCAGAATAACAGAAATGAGTAAACAAAATATATTGCTGGCATTGACTACTACATATTCCAATCATTTAAATGATGGCAGAGTTTCTTTTACTCATGGAAACTGAAAATATGAGAAACAACTAGGAAGTAAAAAAGCTCTACTCTTTACTGAGGCTGGGGGTTCCTTCCATAGGCTTAACAGTGAATTTCAGCATCTTTCTAGTTCTCTGTGTGTTGAAAAGCAGAAAATAAAAAGAAAATAACAGGATGATTTTAGCATGTTATGCATTGGGAGAGGAATAGTTCTGTGGTGAACCAGCTCCTATGTCCCCTGCCATGAAACTGAAGCCTGTGCATACTCTGCAAAACTATTCCTATAACAGACAAAACCACGCCTGAGCTTCCCTGGGTCTGAAGGCTGACTTACTGCCGAATATCCATCATGTCTCATGTAGCTCCAATCTGTCGATGGTGCCTGACAAAACAGTCCTTCTAATATCCTGTGGAAAGGATGGATTAAGGCCTTTATCTCCCACAACAAAGTACTAGGTGGGTCAGCACTCTCCTGGATACTTTCTAAAGTTTACTGAAAATCCAGTGTCTGTGTGAAGGGCAGACGTGTGGAGGAGAGGAAAGGATGAGCTAGAGGCCTCCTAGAGGCACAGGTTTTGATATTCCTAAAAACAAAAGCCCAGGGGTTTGTTCAATGTTTCATTAAAATACTGAACCTGCAACTGCTTGATCATTGTACTGTTGTGTCTTATGATTTTATTTGGAGGATTTGGGTAGCTATAGAGGTGAAGCAAAAAACCACTGCTTTACCTGATCTTCCCCTAGGCAAAAAAGACCCAAACAACAACCCTTGGATCTGAGTCTTCTGGAACTTTGGGAAAAGCTAAACTCCAAGTGCTGCAGTTCTGGACAGTCCTCAACAAAATCTAGCATTAGACTGGATTCTCAGAGGTCTGGATTGTCACGAGATCACAGATATTGAATTAAAAACTGCTGGGTTTGAACAATTTGATAATGGGGGCAAAATAATGACTTTTTTTCCCCCTGGTGCTTCAGGAAAAATACGCATTCTGATGAAAGCAGGCTCCTACCCAAAAGCATCTCAAGATTCGACTAAATTATGGGCTTTGCTTTATAAAACAGAGTAGTGTGTTTTTAAATGGTAAAAATTTTTGCTTCTACAGTATGTCACAAAACCAGCACATATGTTGTATAACAAAAATCTCTTGCTGAATTGTTTGGAAACTACTGATATATCTAAGTTTCTGAAAAATGATGGTGATAAATTTATTGAGTTATAACCTTTGTCACAGACAGAAAAATCACTTGTTAATGAAAATTTTAAAAAATTTCAGCAATATGTGTATTGTATTTTTATATGTATGATTATATCTTTAGGCAGAGACTGAGATGACAGAGTTAGATGACAAGGCTAAACAATCCAATTAGAAAATAGACAAAGTTTACCAGCAGATCTGACCATTAATCTGTGATTAATGATAACCACACCTTTTGCCACTGCACTATTTGAATCATACCTGCTTGTGCTAATTCTTGAAGAAACACTAGTAATTCCTTTAAATTTTGCCTTTTTGTAGGCTAAAACAACAGCAGAGCTTCTGTTACCCAGTCTGCTCTGCTGTTCATGAACATGGCATCTTGTGTTTTACAAAGAACCCTTTCCTCCTCTGACATTCTTTATCATCTGTGTTTAAAATAGTATTTCCAAACAGTCCTGGTCAATACTCAAGCTGTGAGGCTTCCTGTTATTTGTGGCTCTTTGCGTGTCCCTTCCAGTGTTTCCAGGGGCTTTTCTTAATTAACCCAGTCCCAAGCCTCAATCAGCAGTAAGGACCAACAGGTGTTTTCTTGGTATGATTCATGCCTGGTTGGTTTTGCAGATGACATTAAGGCTGGAAACAGAAACACCCATAATACCGAAGCCAACTGCAAAGTAGGCAGGTGCCATTAAAGTAGTGGGAGCATGAGTCAATAAAGAGGGCTGGGACACTGGTGGCTGCAACATCCCCCTAGGAGGGAGTAAAAATAAACAGCTCACAATAGATGAGAGATAAAAGCAAGTAAATGCAATAAATCATTTAAAGGGAAGAGTTTCCTATCTGATCTCCTTCTTACTACCCTAAGTTTGGGAGCTGATTTTTCCCAGAGGTAATGGAGTCCTTTACTGTAATGCAGAAAGTTAAGGGAGAGGGGAGAGGTTCTTCTCTTTGAAACAATTGCTTTTTTTTGCAGCCAGCAAGACAGGCTTAGGGTGCAAATCAGGGCTCACGTGATTTCTGGGTCAAGCACTAGTTTCCAGTCTCAGTCAGAAAAGATTACATTTCACCCCCTTGCATTAGTGGAATGGTATTGTGTCAAGGAGGTGTGCTGTTATAAGCACGAGAAGAGCTTGAAACAGCAGCACCTGCTACCTGTTGCTGGGTCTAATTACCACCCATTACCACGTTCTTTTTGTCTCCTTTTACAAAGAGTTTACACCTTAAGAAGGGGCAGTGGGGTCTGCAGATGACTCAGAAAATGCTCTGCAGTGAGACATATGGCATGTCTCAAAGCCTTTAAATGTCAAAAACTCTACTGTTTTAATCATAAAACTGTTTAAATAGTTATTTTAGAGCTCTGTGGAAGCTCAGCCCTAAAGCAAGGTCATCTTTCCTAGTTTTGATACCCACACAGTAACCACATTCCAAAAGCCCCAAAGAATTAAATGGCTTTCATGTCTGCATCGGAGTGATCCATCCAAGGCATCCTAACCTCCTGTGGTTCAAAAGGCAGAGCTGGCTCTGTGAGTCATCTGTAACGTACTTTGAAAAGAAAATGGACTGAGTAAGTGGGGAAATAAAACATGTTAATCCTACAGAAGTTCAATACCAGCAGTCAATTTAAGTAAGAAAGAAAAACTAAGAAAAACCCTCAGACCTTGGTAAGAGTGCACAGAGGAACACATTTTCTCTGCTTCCTTTAGACTGTACATGTTACTCCATATTTTAGTTTTACTTTACTGGCAATACCTGCCTGGCTTAACCAGAGGTTGAAATCTGCAAGTAGATGAAGATCCTTAGATCCTGTCAGCCAAGCTTCCCAGTGTGCATGAGAACAAATGCATCAAAGCTTATACTTTTTTATTTAGTGGGAGAAGGTTACCTGTAAATAAACATCTCTTGGTCAGAATATTTCCCTCAGAAATAGATATTTGTTCAGAGTGAGACATTTAACAAAAATATATTTCCGCTCTATTTATTTCCCCTGGGGTAAGGAGAGGAATATTTTTTCAGCATTCTTAAAATGGAAGCAAAAGGCCTGGCTATGAAGTTTTCTGCAGCAAATGTTGTAGTGTTAGTTGGAGTACTTAAAAACTTATTTTATGTAACAGCAATGACAGGATGAAAGGAAATGTCTCAATATTACCAATTTACCTGAAGTTATTTTAGTGTCTTATTGTGTGAAGTATCTTACTGTTTTGGTTAAATTTAAAACAACAAAAAAAGGGAACTTGAAGGATTTTCTGCCTGTTGCATAATTTAATCTCTCTGTTCTTTGGGTGGCTTATATGAAGTGATTTGTCAAGGCATAGTGCATTTCAAGAGAATTATTATGACTGTTAAGTACTGCGATATTTGACTTCTATGTTAATTCACCTATGTTTAAATTTTTAAAAAATGAGAAAAATTTTAATTTCCCGAAACCTGCTCCATTCTAAGAGTAAATTTAATGGCAACTTGACCGCAATTCACATCGCGGAAAGAACAGGAGTTGAAAGCTGTATGTAGCAAAGTACACCCATTCATTCTTTGAAGGCCTCCTGTAATAACATTTCAGATATGACACACACTTGCCTGTACCAGCAGAGCAACATATTTTCACAGGATCAGTTATTATCTTCAATTTTATGAAGTCTTTGTTTCTGGTAACTCAGAAGGCTGCACAGCTGATCTCTCTCCCCAGTGATTCCTGCACAGGCAATGCCCAGGAGAGCCCACGCCCCCCCTGTCCCCCAGCGCACCAGAACCCAAAGCAAGGTCTCCGCCACGGAAACCTGTACCAGTGGGGGATTTCCAGCTTCCAGAAGCAGCCTGGGACCTACCAACTCACGGACACTATAATTTTACAGCTGCTTAGAGCCCTCAGTCAAAGGCAGAGTAAACAAGGCTTATAAATCCTTACTTATTTTGATTTTGGCAGCCCCCTCACCTGCTTCCATTTTTTGTGACAGTATTTATGATATATTTCCCCCTATGGACTTCCTTAACTAATTTCAAACATGCTTTTCTTCATACATCACAAATATTTAAACAATTTGCTATATCAGATTCCTTAATAAACAATCCATCACCAGTGCTTAGTGTTACTTTGATAGGTCAATTTCAAATAAACGGCAATATGAAAACTTATAGGTAAAATTAATCTTGTGTAGATTTCCTTCCAGTTCCAGCTGCAGCTACAAAGCTGGATTTGTTCTCCTGTGAGCTACCACATCAAACCATAAATCTGCAACACTCCCAGGTTGATCTCAGGGGAACAGAAGCAGTTTGTTGACATGAGCAAGAGGCTTCCATTAGCTTCAGTCCCACGACTCAGAGATGCCATCTTCAAGGAGACCTCTCTGACAACTTTTTCTGAACTGGAGCAAGACTTAAAGTAAAATTGAATACAGAAGTAAAAGCTTTCCAAATATAAGTGAGGAGAACATGTTTGACTGCTTTTTCAAAACAGCAGGACAGGCAAACACAAAAAATGACCTTTACAGTGTGTCCCCTATGGATGTCAGATTTATTTTCTCAGCATTTTCCTTATATATTATAGTCAGACTTGCAGAACGAGGCGAGATGGATTATATAAGCACTTTTTGGTGTTAACTCCTCACGCCTCTTTGTCTCCAGCATGCAACAAAGCCAGAGGAGACAGAACACCAGGGTGAGATTAAATAGCCATCAATCTGAGACAATGTTAACTAAAATACAAAGGGATGACGAAACATGGAAATGTCAACACAGATTCAGTGTTTGGTGCTCGGGCAACAGAGTGGGGGAGCAGCAGGGGTCATTTCTCACATTGGTCACCATTCTCCAAGGAGTTCCAGGCAAATGGGCTGCTCCATGGGGAATCTTGCTGGATCAGTAGGACTGCAGGCACACGCAAAGGTCTGACCCCAGAGACCTCATTGTAAGAGGGTGCTCTTGGAGACACAATTTTGTTACAGCCACCCTCTGTGCAAAGTGTCTAATTCCAAGAGCCTCAATTCACAGGCAGAAATAACCCAGCTGAAGCAATTCCAGAGAAAATAACAGTAACCATATACTTATCTCGAAAGTATGTAATGGCAAAAATAAAAGTAAGTAAAATCTAAGAACAGATGGTCAGAGGTCTGCATTGCCACATCTTCACAGAGGCAAGAGAGCTAAGTCAAGCAAGATAAACCTCTCTCCTGACAGAACAGGAAAGGACTTCAAAGCAGAACTGCCAACACACGTAGTGGGTACAAAAGGAGCTGGAAATAAAAGAAAGGTTGAAAATGGTACAAAAATTTGACATTAAAAAGGGGGAGAATGTGCTGAACAACAATGCAAACCCAGAAAAAACAGTAAAATTTAGGTCTCTGAATGATGGGGATGAAAAATTGTCTTACAAGCCCAGTACCATAAACTAGATGAAAAATAAGGTTCTATCTTTCTAATTGATCTGGATCCCTCAGGATGCTTCTAAGTTTGGGAAATAAAGTTGATCTGTGATAGGTATGAAAAAAGAAAGTCAAAGATAATCTTCCTCACAGTCACAACAAAGAGCCATTAGACAGGAAGGCCTGCTACACATTACAGTCTCTATTTAGTGTGAGGATTTGTTAGGAGATTTGGGGGTTTTATTGTGTTGTGTGGGTTATTTGTTGGGTTTGGGTTTTTAAATGGTGAATTTTTACTCAAAAAACGAACCAAACAACCCATCACACAAAAAAACCCCACAAGAAATGCCCCCTACACTTTAATGGCCAAAGGCAAGTACGTAAATAAAGTTTAAATTAAATACAGGAATTGGGCTTGATAGATTCCAGAAAAATCACACTGATGCAATCTTCCTGTGAAAAGGATAAACTGTATGATGGCTTTATAGACTTGAGCAAGTTAGAATTGTTCTAAGTTATGTCTCTCTTGAAGCAGCATTTCCCTTCTCTCATCCCTTGCTCACCAATGGCAAAATGCCTAAAACAGTGGTAAACTGAGATGCTTTTGAGCAGAGTGTTGCCATTCTGGCAAAATGCAATAATGAATTTGATTTCTCTTTAAACAAGTCATAACAGGGCCACTAACACAACATACAAATCATAAAATGAGCGAGGCTAAAAACATCTGCAAACGCCTTCCTGTGCCACAATGCCTTTTCAAGAAGTGTCCAGGCTAGACTGAAGAGTGATAACATTCATTTACAGACATGTCAAACTGGTGAATGCACATCCGAGACCAAACCTGCCAGGAATCCAAGAGAAGGCAGATTTAAGTTTGGGCCCTGGACAATTGCTATGTTTCTTCATTCTGGCTGCCACAAACATCAAGTACTTAAGTAACTACTTTACCACACGCTTAAATCCCCGTGTAAAATAATGAAGAAAACTGTGCAACATCTAGAAACAACTACTTGAACCAGCCACAGCCAGCTGAGAACTTGAATTGTGGGAGACATCCAAGCGGAGCTGATTGGTGCCAACAAAAGTCTTTACATTTGGAAAGGTCCCTGAAGTTAATTTCAGGATTTCAGAAACAACGTGCCTAAAAGTGATGGGATGGTTGAACCAGAAGTTAATGCAGTACATCGTGGAAAGGACATATAAAGATATTTACATGATCAACAGGTGCGTACATAGAACAGCTTATCTAACAGCCATAAAGACTCCTAAACACCAGATGGAGATTTTTGTGGAAGTATCAAATTGATATTTGATATATATTGAATTGAATTTTTGTCTACTGCTTTTTCCAAGGCAAAAAACCCCCCCAAACAAAACAAATAAACATAACTAATTACTCTAGTATCATATTTTCTCCTCTAGTATGATCCATCATCATTCACACATTTTCCCCCCTTTCTGTCACATGTTTCCTCGGGGGTTAAGCATCTGAAACACTTTCATAAATCTGTCTCTACTCAGTGATATTTATTTGTGGAGTTCATTGTTTAGAAATAACCACCAAAATCCATTTTTTGATTACCAAGCAATATTTTTGGTTTTGTTTTTGTCCGTACATCTAATTCATCCTTTTGCTTCAAAGAGTCAAAAAAGTCCAAATGTCTTTCTTGGAGTCATGACTATATTTCCCCAGATAAAACATATTCCAGAGCAAAGATGTTTTCCTGGAACATGGAATAGTGTGAAGTGTTGAGGTACAGAGTACTGGGTTAGAGATGAGAACTCCAAGGCCTTCATCTTCTAGTTTGGCTACATCATTTCTACTTTATTTTTCATTTTCTCACTTCTAAGATGGGAAGACACAGCATCTCAGTATACTGGGCAAATTTGTAAAACATTTACTGCATTTGAAACTTAATCTTCACATCTGTGTTGTTCTAAATGTTATCTGCGAGACAAAGCCTTGGAATAGTGATTACACACAGTTCATACCAAAAGCAGGTTCTACTGCTTGCTTGTAGGCATCATAAAACCACATACCATGCCTGCTCCTCTCACTCTGGTAAGCTCATCCTGCACTGGGTGGTGCAGTTTCCAGATGTCATTGCCATCAGTTCGTCTGTTATTCCCTCCATTCCTCCTTCCTGGCCCTGTATGAACGGTTCCTTTTTTAGCATTGCCAGAGGATTCCTAGCACTTCCAAAGGATGCACACCACACAGGCTCCCCACAGTTGTTCCCAGAGATGTTGAACAGCAGGAGCAGCAGATAGAGGAGTACATGAATCTTCATTCTGTACAGCACTGGCCTGACCATGTCACCCAGCAGTGTCAGTTCAGCCTAATTCACACTGCTTCCCTCTGCAGCGGTGGGCAGGATGGGGGGGCAGCTGGGGCACAGCAGCACAGAAACCCACCGTGTTCCTCTGAGGGAAAAGCCAGCTTTCAGTCTTGCAGGGGCTTCTGAGAGTAGTGGAAAAGTTAAAACAAAATCCTGTATGGGAACAAGAAAGCTCAGTGAAAATGTAGGTTTGGGTAGAATTTGGCGTGACCATCCATTAAGCAGGGTCAGACACACAACTACAGCCAGTGACTTGTATTTGCGCAGCTCACAGCCTTATCAAATGGTGACATTCCATCTCTTTGCACTTCTTTTAATTGTCAGTTCCCACCGTCAGAAGGGCATGGTGCTGGCATATTCCCATCACCAGAAAGTTGCTTTGGGTCCTAAGTTTGCATGGAAAAGTCAGGTTTCTGATGTCTGTATTGACCAGAATAACTTTCTAAACACAGAACATAGCCAAACCAAAGAAGGCTGTTGCCTTATTTACCTCACTCCTGTGGAATTCTGAAGTCTACCGAGGTTATTTATAGACGAATATTCCTTTTTCTATTATTCAGCATTTTTGCAATCTAAATGTTCTCTGGTAGTATCCCAACTTAAAAAATCCTAAGGGCCATACTCACAGCTACATTTCTTGAAAAACACAACCATGTAATTATGTGTTGGCAGTTATTCCAAAGTATTTCAAGTACCAGGAAATGTGGGAACAACATAAAATAAATAGAATATTACAGAATAATAATAATATGAATTACACAGTAAATTTTTTTTACGTTAGCTACATTAAAATGGTCCAGTTTAAAGTTTAGCTGAAGCTGCTGCAATCTCTTCATTTTAACTGATCTGGAGTGCCATCAAAAATAATATGTCCTGACTGTAAGTCAAGGTGAGACAAATTATGTAAAGTCTTAGATGTTATTCCTGTTCATGATTCTTCTTTTCTGCTTTTCCTCTCCTGCCCTTTTGGAAACTAGGGGTTTGTTCTGGCCAAGCAAAAGTTGTCTTTTCCCACAGGCTGCACTACTTGGGTGGAGACTACAGTGTCTTTGCCAAGTGGCCTGAACTCTAGGGGTCTGCTCCAAGTGCACCAAAGTTTTCCAAGAGGACATCACCTCACCATGAAGCTGTTTCCAGAATTCTGTAGCAGCATAAGATAAAAGAATCTCAGATAACTTCTTCAGGTTCTAAATATGATTTGAAACAAGCTGATTTTGTTCCAGAAGCCAAACCATCTGAATTTAGAATATGCTCAGCAATTATACATATAGTCACTTGTTTTAAACTTAAACTTGTTAGAAAACTAGGAAACTTAAAATATCAGTAACTGTATTTGGAGTTGGTGGATAAAAAAATACTTTAAAAAACCAGGAAATGGTCCTAACAGTTGCTTACAGAGTCTTTGGGTTTGCACAATATCTGGAAATATGACACAGAACTATAACAAAGAAACTTAAAATCTTGAAAGATGTCTTTCCACACTTTTGATTATGTGAAACCCCTGTTCTAAGACTCACCTGTTCCCTTTCCCAATGCACAGCACACAGCACTGCTGGACAGGAATTGATGTCCCCCTCTTTGTCTTCACTGCTTCCCCACATGTTGTAGATCAAAACCAAATCCTGACTCCTGCTAGCCTTTAGAGGTATAATCTTTTGAGCATTTTGAAAATCAGAACACCTACAAAAGATAGCTGAGGGATACTTAAATCATGAGACAAGGAGATGGAAGAAATCTTCAGATAATTCACTTCATTGGCATGTCTGATACCAACCATAAAATATCTTAAGTGATGCTCAAAAAAAAGTCACACATACTGGAAATCATAGACTTTTAAAAAGCATACCCTTGAACTTTTAGTTAAATATTCAGCCTTAATGTTTACCTTGCTCATGACCTTGGTCTCCATTACTATGAGGACTTGGCTTTCTTTCACTTAATTACTTGCAAATAGACACTACAAGCTGAAGAAAAACATTAGATATCAGAAGATTAAAAGACAAGAACTGTCTATTTAATTCTCTTCCTCTTGCTGTGATAAAGCAAGATAATTTTACTGGTAACCTTTTACTCATAGAGAAAGTAAAATTAAGGGTTTGTGGCAGGATCTCAGCTGTGGAAGAAAGGGAGAGAAATGTCAGCTGAAGCAGCAACTTCTGCAGGTTTCAAACTGCTCAGAGACACCCAAAAAAACCTGAGGAGCTTCCTCTGACACCAGGGAACATCATCCATATAACTGGTCCTATTCCTCCTGCCAACATGAGGGGAGCTGATGGTTTTCTAGCATCACAATATGTCAGAAGAAAAGCAACAGTCAGGCTCTGGTACCTATTACAGTGCCAAATGTCACAGACAAGCTGAGTAAACAGAATCAGGCTAAGTATTTTTGGAGATAAAGAATTCTCTCCCTCAACTTGTACATGGCGTAAGAGTAGAGATGATCCAGAGCTGCTCTGGCTGCCTTAGGACTGCAAAACCTCCCACATCTGCTTTTCCAACTCCATTAATGCATCTAGCAGGCTGCTTCACAAAATTCCCATCACAAGAGCAGCTACCTAAAAACAGACTCCTCAGTAAAACACAAGTAAAATTCACCAAGTACTCACAGAATTTGTGACATCTCTGCATATTTTCTGCCTCTGGTATTAGAACAACTACTTGTTTTCTCTATGCTCTTTACTTTGACTGAAACAGAGAGGCCCAGGTGAACACTGACTGTCCCTTGAACTGGGTGGTGAGGAAGAATTTAAAGAAAGTATTAAAAATATATTAAAAATATTACAATGATACTTTTTTTGCTCCTTGAGGTTCCACAGGACATCTGTACAACATGATAAAGATACAAGAAAGCAAGCCAAATAGTCTTAGGTGTTTATTCTAATTAGTGAACATAGTGGGATAAATAATACATCACAAACATCTGAACACCAAAAAACACAAAATCTAAAGTACAAAGTAAAAATACCTTAACTGTTGACATTTTAATTTTACCTATTTACCACATGAACAGCTCTGAGTTACTTATACGAGGCACTTATATATTATTTATAATTCCTTGTTAGGCTTTTTGCTGTTTTGTCAAACCTAAAGTATGCAAATATTCATGCTTCACGTGAGAGCTGCATTTTTACTTTCCAGAGCTGAGCATAATATCCCAGGCACATATTTCTCCAGAACCTAAAGAAGGATCTAGTAACACCTGCAGCTCTTCATAGAGCAAATCAAAACACAGAAGGGCACAGATGGAGATGCTTCTCTGGATATACATGGCACTACAAAAATTCAAACCTTTTTTAGTTTGCTTGGTGCTCTTGAAATAAAAAGCAGTCCTAGATTCAGATTTCAAGTTACAGACAAGCATTCAAGGATGCTCAGTCTGTGATTAAATTTAATATTTTGTGGGCAAGGTAAGATGGGAAGTAGAGCTTTTTGAAAGAGAGGAAGTCGTAGCACATTGAATGCTGAATTAAAGATCTAAGTTGGGGAAAGCAAGAAAGGAACCTTAAACACCAGCATCAAAATGGAATGCCAGTCTGGATTCCATATGCCTAGAGAGTATCTGAAACACTGCACAGTATCAGGGACATGAGGAAAGAAGTAAACCAAAGGGCTGGAGGGATGAGTCCTGCTGCAATCTGAGCATGGAGGAACTGGAAAACACACTCCCAGGAAGGTGAGTTACAAAGGATTTAAGTACTCCAATCTTGTTACTGGAGGTAACTTTCTGACAAGAATAAATATCCCACCATATTTTTTGAAGATTTATTCCTTTGCCAAGTGAGATGCACACAGATGCAGGAAGGGAATTTGGATCATCAAGCTACAGCAGCGTAGACTCAATTAACTAGACCCCACTCGAAGACCAGGAAGGAACCAGCTTGCACAGGTTGTTATCAGCAGGACAGAGCTCAACCATCTACCCTAAGGTGAGATGAATCACCACGGGAGAGTTCCCATGGCTCTTGTGCCTGCCAGAGCAGGCTGTGTGAGTGGTGAGATGCGTGATGCAGATGTCTCAAAGCAGGGAGGGGCACTTGCACCGTCATGTCCCATTAATCCGCGCAGTAATTGAGTGGCATCAGCAGCGTTAGCAGCCAGGGTGTGCAGGAACTTTTGTTTTCCTTCTCAGGGACAGGAGCCAGCTCCCACCCAGTAAGTGTAGCTGTCAACTGCAGAAACCCAGAATTATGGCTGGTTTAAAATAACACCCCTCCTCTCAGGAGCTGGTGCAGCGTCAATCCCCACTCAAAAGCTGTTCACTAGCTTTGGGAAAAGAGCAAAGACTATTTGTATGAGCTTTCACCATTCAGTTTATATAACGCTTTACCAGCCTTTTTGAGAGAAAGGGCAGCACCTGTGGAAATTCTGGAAGTGTTTTGCAGCATGCATCAGGTTGGGAACATGCACAAAGAAAAGCTCCTCTTCCACCATGCCTCTCCTCCCTTTCTGCCACGATAACCACGTCAACTGAAATCAAATCAGAAATGTACGATATAGGTCCCACAGCTGAAGATGTTCAGATGATGAGCTGATGATTGGCAGTTGCAGAGCTAAAGTACACCTACAAATTCAGAAACAAGGTTCACGCAGAAGCATCCATCAGTTTGGGTTATTCTGATCCAGACTGCTATCTGGGGATATCTTTAATCTATAATCTCTATGGAAAAAAAATAATAAAAAAAAAGAAACAAAGAGACAAAGCAATCTTCTCCTAAAGAAGCATAGAAACAACTCAAACCATTGTTTCAATCCTTTCTTCACAACTTACGTCAAGCCTGAACTTCACTGGGTATTTTTATTAAAAAAAAAAAAGAAAAAAATGTTTCAATACAGCTGCCTTTTGCTCCTGTCTCCATCTTGTGCTCCACTGAAAGGCATGGAGGATGTCCCAAAATAACACAAAATTTCTGTTCTTCCTCCCATGCTCCCAGCAAGACAGGAAACACTATGGCCTCATGAGAATATTTATTAAAGAACAACTGTGGCTGATCCTGCACTGAGCTCCATGGAAACAACAATGGAACTCATTGCTGGACTGTAGCCTAAAGCTGGGGTTTAGCTCCATTTTTTTGAGTTTATTCTCATTTTGTCCAAAACAGCCCACACATCTCTGGTACAGTTCTGCTGATCTGTCAGGAGCTGAGCTGAGCTCTCCAACTTCTTTTTAAACAAGACACCAAGCAGCCATGAAATGGTAATGACTTTCAGTATTTAACCCAGTAACCTACAGGAGGAATGCAGGTAAAACTTTGTTGACTAATGCTGCATTATGTAAAGCCAGGATCAGATAAGTGCTGATATTTTTTCTATGCTTGCCATGATGAATTAAAGCACACAAAGCTTTATTTCAAAATATAAATGAGGTTGGACGGAACAATTCCTGTAGCTCTTTTAAAAATTACACAGTTGGAAAAGAATTGTCAATCAATTTTATGGGAACAATGAATGCTAAACCTCATTCAAGACTGTTTCTGTACTGGTCTTATTTTCCTAGCATAGAGCACATCATTGTGATCCACATATCAGATAGTATCTTTATGCCCTGTTCTTTGAATGATTTCATCTTTCATGCACAAAGCCACAAGAGAATCCTGAAAGACCTTTTCAATTTGTTGATCTGAAAGAGCGTTTGAATACTGGAGAAGCCTAGCTATTTTGTATCCTTGACTTCATTATTTTTACAAAGTACAGCTACATGTGTTCCACTTTAGCCAATAAGTATGCCACTGAAAAGTATAAATATGCCACTCAGTATGCAGGGCTTTTTTCCCTGTCTGCAACAAGATGTTCTGCCAACTAGTTCACATTTGCATGACATTGTAATATTTCCATTAGCATGGTTGGTAAAAGTTTTGAAAGTCTGGACATGTTGGCAACATTAAATGTTTTTTAAGAAATTTTGCCCTACCTCTTCTTGAAGAAAGGAAACAACAAAAGGGCCAAACTAAAGAACTAAAATCATCATGACTTAGAAAAACGCCAATTTTAGTTTAATTAAATTTTTATATTTGTTTTAGCTAGGAGAGCAATTCCATTTTTTAATGTTCTGCTATTTTAAATGTCTTGCAGAAATTGGCACTACAAGCAGAACAGACATTGAGTAAAAGTTGGGCATAAAGCCAGAAGTGGTCACACTTGTGAGTTAATGTAGTCCAGAATTGTACTATCCACAAAGACATGAGTCAAGCACTGAAAGCAGCCAAAGGCCAGAAGGATGAGATAGAGGATAGCAAGGAGATAACCCTGAGCAGTTCCTACTTTATTAATCCTAAGAGCAGGTGGTGGGCTTTGTCCAGAGAAACCCTACCCTGGATGAGTGAACGAGGCACACAAAGAGAAGTCAAGGCCCTCAAATAACGAGAGGCCAAAGCACCAGAGATTCATGCAATACAGGAAACAATAAATAAGGAAATAAACTTACTTTCTAATGGAAAGTAAGTAATCAGGATGCTAAAGCCTCTGCTGCTCTAAGACATAGGGGTCAAAGAAATCACAGAGGGTCACAGGTACCAGAGAGAAGCACTGTTCTATTTGCATCCTCAGAGACTACATGAAATGAAAGCCCCCCATCTCACCTGAGATAGGGTCACAAATCCTGGAAAAATAAAGTTACCTTTACTTTTTCTTCTTTACATAAATAAAGCAAACTAAAATACAAAGGTTGAATAAGAACAGCAAAAATAATACATTTAGGTCAAGAACATAGGACAAGAACCAGGGAGTTTGTTCTGGCCAAGCAAAAAACATCAAAACCTCCTTTCTCCTCACTCACAGCTCCAGACCCTGCTGCTGGGGGTGAGGAGACAAAATACAACTTCTAACCCCGCCATAGGTTTCCTGTTGTCAGGCAACACTCCTGCCTACTTTAATACACTGATTAACCACAGATTAAGGTGCTCACAACTTCACCATTAATTGGCTCATCAGCATCTTGCAATCAGTTGTATGCAGCATAAACAATTCTAGTCCTGCTCCTCTCAAAGATAACTTATGAGTTCTAATGAGTATTTTATGCATCACTGTTTGTGTGAGCTGTTTTCAAAACTGGTAAGTCTTACTATGAAATAGAACTGGAGAATTTTTTTTTCTGGAGAGCTACATTGGAATAATATTTGTGGCTTCTAGAAATATCATACAGATGAGGAATTCAACCTATCCTCTCATAACAGCACTTCTTCTAACATAGTAAGAAATACACATTCATAAAGTCCTTTATTTAAAGTCCAGGTGCACAATGCTGCAGGACATTCTTTACCTGTGAATTCCGGTGCCCGTGTACTGCCCCATGTAGCACAGCAGAATCTCGTACAGGAACAACCCAACCTACCACAAAATCAGGTCCTGTGTAAGGCAGTATTGTTGAGCCTGAAGTCACGTTTCAACTTAAGAATTCTAATGGCTTGCAAAGGTCCCGAGCCAGTGGAAGAAAGCTGCTTTTTCTTCTTTTCCACTTGATCTAAAAGACAGACTTGCACCCATTGGAACTCCGCAGTTGTCACTGGGATCATCCCAGGGATTACAGTGCTGTTGCTGCTGCATTAAATTCTTTCTTAAGGAGCAGGAATAAACGTGTTGCCTTCACTAGGTTATAAACAGCAGTGGGAGAACAAGCAGACTCCAGCAGATCTCTAATTTGTGGTCATGCAAAAGCTCTGGTAGGAAGCAGTTTAGAGGCCCACGTTCATCTCCTCACTGTAGGGCAGCATGATGCTCCTGTTAATTTGAGCCAATTTAACCTTTGGGTTTGCACTTCCTCATGATATTGCCACTAATTTGTTCACACTGTTCTTATAAATTGAAAACAAGCCTTTGAGGGACCTTTTCAAATGTCTTCACATGCCCATACCATTAACTCAGAACAAGAATAATTCCAATCTAACTAAATACAGTGTTTAAAGTCTCTAACAGCAGCGGGTGAGAAGGATCTACGCCTAATGAGCCTCAGCCCACCAGAACATATGTTTGTCAGCTGCAGATTAATGCCAGGATTTATTATGTAAATTATTACACAACCATTTCTTGAGTCTCCTGTACTAATAACTTGCTGTGAAAATAGATCATAAGCAGAAAAATAAAATCAGGAAAGAAACCACATTATTCCTATCTGAGTGTTTTTACTTCTGCCATCTACCATCCATTCTCCAGCCAGACTGTTTCTTGAGATAAATCCTTTAATCCACAAGTGACTGCCAATGAGTTTCTGTGTTTGTGTCTGCAATGAAGTCTAATAATAGTACATACAGTGTGGTGCACACTGAGAACCAGAAAGGGAATTAAAAGAACCTCTGACTCCAAAGATCATCTCACTTGGCACCCTTTGGATTCCATAGGAAAGTATGTTTACACAGTTCACAAAAGACCCCACCTAATAGTTTTTTACAGATGATAGCAGTTAAATCCATTCAGCAACCCACCTGGGACTCTCTGGCATGGCCTGGTGTTTCACTGACTGCTATTCAGAAACCTCCCATTTAAAGGTACAAATTCTGCATCCTTCTGAAATTATGTGCCAGAAATAAATGGTTAAAAATGCATATTCACCAACAGCACTCTTTCCACAGGTGTGTAACACCTGACAGGGAAGTAAAGGCAGGCTTCCCTGACATGTACCATGGAAGGAATGCTTTTTAGTGCCTCAGCTCCTTGGTTTGGAGCCCATCCTTTCCAAAGCACCAGACATAATTCCACATAAGTGAGTGCTTACAACCAAACCCATCCTTTTTTATTGTTTTTAATATCTGCTCTAAGTCTCAGCTGTCTTTTCCTTAGTTAAAAAAAAAAATTCATTCTGACCTCTGTCAGAAAGAAACATATTTCAAGTTAATAAGCTTCATTTCAAAAATATCTACCTAAAAGTACAATCTTAAAAGTGATTGACAGACAAGTAGTTCCCAGACCTCTATTAACTACTTTTAGCCACTTAACTACTGTCACCCTGAGTATCCTAGGAAGTAACAAGGCACCTACTGACAGCAACTGAGATCATTGTGGTACAAGCAGCTCATTTTTCTCTCTGACTACAGGGGAGACTTAGGACAATTATTTTCCTAGCTGACATGCATTAATTACGTACCTAAAGCTAGGCAAGTTGAATGCAGACCTACAGAGCCTCACATCTACAGAGAATCAGTGCACCTAAGGTAATTCTGTGGAGAGGTCATTCTTTTAAAAGGTTTTTAAGGTCCTTGTCACATTTTTAGGTACCAAATTCCCACTGAATTGACTGGGAGCTGGTGAACAACCACGTAATAAAGACCTTTCCCCAAAGCACATTTGCAAACAATACCTCTGTTTTTCACCTGTTTTGGGAGTCTGTGAGCAGCAACAGATCAACTGAACACCTAAGGAGAACAGGTTGTGGGAGGAGTTGGGGAAGAGAGAAAATAGCATTACCTTNAAGAACAGGTTGTGGGAGGAGGGACAGTTGGGGAAGAGAGAAAATAGCATTACCTTATTGGTATTTCCAGCACTTCACAGGGTCCTGTAGAATCCTGCTGGCTTTGTGATTGATGTGACTTATGAGCAGCAGCCCTTGGTAGATGCCACAGCAGACAGTATTCCTCTTCAGTGGGAACACAGAGGGGCACGAGGCAGTGACAGCAGGCAGAGTCTCTCTCTGTGAGACGCACCACTTTAACCCTTTATAAAAGCATGCTAACTAAGGACTTCTGTATTTATCTGCAAGACAAAAATATCCTTTTGGCAACAAGAATCTGTTACAGTCCAAACAAAACTTTAGTTAAAGGGAAACAAACAGAGGCTCAGAGGAGAAAAGCAGCACACCTACATGAAATTGGTCAGGTTTATTTATGCCTGCAAAAAGTCTGAAGAGAGTTGAGGATTTACCTGAGCAGATCTGATAACATCCCATATGTAATTAGAAAAAAGAAAACAAACACATCATAATGTATCTAGCAGATCTCTATTGCTGTATGCTATTGGAAGAAGTACAGTTCCTTTCTCTCTGCTGAGATGGGCCTTTTAAACCAAATAAAATACATCAGCAGGGTTTTAATATGTATTTTCACAGTAATAAGAGGCATAATACAAAAATCTGAGAAGTGTAGGCAAACAAAATTAGGAGGAAACATCCAGCTCCACACTTCCCACAGCTTCCATCATGAAAAGAATAAAACGCAATAACAACTTCATCATGCAATACCAATTCATCCTTTCTTATTAATGACTTAGAAAAAAAGGTATTACCCCATTGGTGTGAATTTCAAATACATCTCCACATAATCTGACCCTCAGCTCTAAAATACCCAGTTTTCCAATTCCAGGGTCTTCACTTCAGACACAGCTGGCAGACTTTAATGTTTTGCTTTAGCACTAGGATACACTGCAAAGTGATGTGCAAGACAACGTGAAAGGCTGACTTGACAACCTTGGGTTGCTGCTGCCAATATTTACTGGTGAAAGTGATAGATAGAGGTTTGCTATGGAGAAAAGCCAACTTTGTATGAAATAATTTGTCACAAAGTGTAACATAATTCATTTAATTTTTCTAGGACACAGCAAAATATGTTGTGTTGGGCACACTCCTAAATGGAGTGAAAGGTGGAATCTCCTTCCAGTTTAAATTTTATTTAATTGTGTTCTTTATTCTGGCTGAGCCAAATTTATGCATTCAGCCATGAAAAATGCTACAGTAGGCTTCCTGATCCTACAGCTGTAGGTGAATGTGGTTTATAGAAGTCAAGGTAATATTGGAAACTGGTATCAGCATTTAGGTTTAGTAAACACAGCACTTCAGTGCAAGGCTGTTCACTATACGAAATAAAGGCTGAATTTTAAGAAAGTTGTGGTCCACTTTCTTCATTATAACATATATGACTGCTGGGTCTAAACAATAAAAAAAGCTTTAAAAGAATCTCCTGCTCAGAGCAGGTTATGAGTCTACAGAAAGAATTAATAACGATATCTAATAATCTCTGCAAGTCTCTTAAACTCTCTGGATATAATATTTCCCTTTTGTGAAACAGATAAAACATGTATTACCCTCACAACAGCCATGATGATGATGAAAAATATTTCTTCTATCTAACTCTTCTTTCTAGAAAGAAAAAATTGTCCCCTAAAAAAGATTAAAAACCAGATGGATACGTGAGCTTGATGTAAGCTCAGCCACATTTTCCTTCATTAGAGAAGACATGAAACTCATGGTCATATGGGACACAGGTTACAGCCTTCTGGTTCCTCTTTGTAAATTTGCTCTCTGCTAGAAATTAGAGGCTTTTTAGCTCTTTGTCGAGGTTTGTGGTGGCCTCTAGTGGTGTCTGTGGGAATGGGACACTTCCCCCTCCCGGCTGCCGGGATAACTAAATGAGGTCCGTGGACCAAAAAAATTCCTGTTCCAAGTTGTGGCTCCCATTCTCTCAAACAGGAAAGGAGTGAAAAAGCTAACCACCAAAGCTCCTCTACAGTTTACACGTTGGGATGACAAACACGGACTCTTTGACTGTGAAGAAATAACTTAATTTGTTCTCTATTTCTCTTCAACAAGCTCATTAAGTCCTTACCTAATATTCCTAAATCTTTTGTCCTGGTGCCTCGAATTAGCTCCTCTTTCCTAAAGTTCCCTCAAAGTCTTCAGGGTCTGTGGTCTTTAACATATGCCTGACTTCACTCTCAGCCCAGTGCTAAAGAAACCTGAGAAGGGTCTTTCTTAAGAGACTCACAGGTAACCTTTCAAAACTCTTGGAACAGCATGACCATGCTACAATAATGAGCAATGATAAGGGTAGGTTTAGGGTCTGATTTTCCCACAGAAGTGTTTTGGAACTTCATTCCTTAAGCTGTCCTCTAAATATTCCTCAGGTTCATTTCAGAATCATGACAGTACCCTCTGGTGAGAGAAGAATATGCAGTTTTGCTTACACATAAGGAAACATTTCTTTATGTAGTGTCAGGCCTTAATGGCTTCTTTGCAATAACACCTTCTTTGCAAGGTGTCATTTATCATTTCTCTCTTACCTACCTTGAAATCATTCTCACGAAAAGGCTCAATCATCATCCCAAACCAAGTCTCTGCTACACCACTGCAAAAATGTTTTAATGGATTCCCTATTTCTTCCTTCTCTTTCCTTCCTCCTCACTCCAGACCCAAAGGCCAGACTGCAGTAGTGTGAGAGCAAATCACAGGCATGAATGTGTAGCAGCAATGCCAGTGTTCACTTTAGCCACCACATTATTTAACGGCTCTGAGAAAGTTTATTCCCAAGAAACTCTCTAGCAGAAATCAGGTTTACGGAATGCTTGTCAGAGATGTTTGAGCTAGATGTGCTGAGGAAGGGCCTAATGAAAGGTGAATCTATTTAAAACACGTACAAAATTTTTTTTAACTTCCCATTTCTTCAAGGGCTTGTACAGAACTCATTCTATTTAGCTTTTTATTTAATCTGAAGTACAAAACATTGAACAGTCAATTAAATAATGGCATCCTCTCTTTCAGCTGCTAAGTTTAGTTCCCAAAAGAGGCCAGAAGCCTCCACAGAGGAGGCCATGGAACAGCTTTGAGTGAGGACTTACATGGGCTGTGAAACTGAGTCACAGACAGAAGAGTACACAGATAGGATGTGACAAGGTCAGAAATAAACTCCAATTTTCCCAATTCCTAGGACCCCATCCTAATCCCTGATCACATTCCTTTTCTTGCAAGGGTTACTTCATAATGAACTGTTAAATCCTACCACTGTTCTCATCTTTCCCTGGCCAGATGATATCACATGTCACTTTCATTATTGGTTTGTGCTATCCTTTGGCACTCCTGCTTCACTCCAGCTCTCTTGGCTTGGCCCGTGATCTCTTCAAAAGCACGGTGCAAGTATTATTTCTGTTTCATGCAAAACTTGCCTAAATTTGTGGCAGGGAAAAGGCTGCAGAAGAACTGTATCGTATGACTCCCAAATGAAACCAGCTGCCTATTATTTCCATGTCTGTAACTTTAGACCAAATTATGTGAGCTGGAAAGCTAATCTTTGGCCACCCTTTGACAGAGAGCTCTTTATTCTATTTACATTTTGTGCTGTTAGCATGGAAATTTGATCACAAATGTGACCTTGTTGTTTGTCTCCTCTGGCTCAGCCAATTTTGCTGCTCAGCTAATTACAGTAGTGGTGTGGAAAATTTGCCTTAATGTGTCTTTACATTGCAGCTGTCAAGTCTACTAATAAGAGGCCAACAATCAGTGGCACCAACTTCCACAGGTCACCAACAGCAATTGCAAAGCTCTCCTGCAGTCTTTACCCTGCTTCCTGACAGGCTGTAAAGGCTTCCCACCAAACTCCATCCTACTGTAGGCCATTCTTGTCTGTTAACCACAATAACTCACCTGGGGTTAATCTGGGAATGCCTGTAGAGGCCAATGTTGGTATACACTAGAGAAGGATATTGGCACCACGACGCTCTGGGAGTAGCTGGGAGTCACTAACGTTACAAGCTTATCTACAAGATAAAGATTGTGTGTCTTTCAAGAATCAGTTCTCACTCTGAAACACAGTGCAGAAACTGTCCTGTGAAACATTACAGACAGCACCCTTTAAGGTGTACAGTAGATGATCTTGTCTCTTTGAGTATTAAACATTGTGTTTTCTCTTGAGCCTGTATGTTAATTAGCTCTCTTTCAGGCTACCAGAGAAGAGTGCCTTGACTTATTTCACCTCAAGCATTTCAGAAGTTCTTCCTCCCAAGCTTCTTTATTCTTGTAGGGAGGCAGCAATGGGAAGAAATTGATTTTTTTTTCCTCATGTTTTCCTGCCTTACTTCCTGCAAGTTGTTCTTACTCATTCTGTCTGCTTGAGGTCTTGCAAGTGACCATACCTGAAAGTGAAGTGACAGTGGTAGAGGTATTTCCCAAAGTCAGGCTCTAGCAGTGAGGGTGAGTACATGAAAATAGCTAGAACATAGTACTACCTTGTGGCTTCAACCAAAATTAAAATTTCAGTGCATTAGGAGATGCACAGCATCTCTTAAGGCCTTGAGTACCAAAAATCAAGCTACCATTCATATTTTTTACCACCTGTACTCTTACATGCAAATGACCTGTGTCTGTGGCACATGAACATTATCTTATCTGCATGTGACTTCTATTTTTTGAACTTTTTCTCTTATCTTTTCAAAAGCCAAAGTTCAAAGACCCACACAGTCAACCTCCAAAATACCTTATGCAACCCATTGAGAAACAGGTAACAATTTTGCTGAATGAAGCAGCAGATTTGATAGAGCTCTAGGGAGAAGTAATACATGACATGAGATACTTTCTTCCTTTAGAGGAACTGATGATAAGGCTTCATTGGAAGCCTGTGCAGTAAAGTATTACTGTGCAGTAAAGTATTTACCACTGGTATTATGGGAAATGTGAAGATCCAAAAATAAATGGTGGAAGAAGCAGGATGACGCCTCAGTGCCAGGTCTGAATTGCCATGGTCTATTCACAGCCAGCATCTTGAAGCTCAGAATAAATCCTGCAATATATTTTCTTCTAAAAAGAATTTATGGACAGGAAGAGAACTGACTAGTGGTATGAACTCATTGTAAAACAAACACATGCACAAATCCTGGTACTCTTCGAAGGGTAATAGATTCAAATCTACTTCCATCCAATTATTTCTTCATTTTCAGAGGGCACAGAGGAATGAAAGTATTCAAGCTTTATCTTAACCCTGCCAGATATGCATAACAGAATGTGGTTTATAGCTTAAGGCAAAAACACAGTTACTTGTAGAACCTTTGTCTTCCTGGCTGCATATTCCATGGGCTGTGAGCATCCCACATCCTCATCTGGCTCTAAGTCTCCACTTCAGCAGATTTTCAGTAGAACACATAAGTGAAAATGAAAAACTATTAGTTAACCAGCAAATTAGGCATGCAACAAACTCACTGACTCCTTTGACAACCTGGAGGTGCAGAAGATGTCCTTAGCATTCCCAAAATAATTTTTATTTTTTAATTTCTGAAAAATTAAATTCAGAAATCTATGTTCAGAACTATAGCAATAAAACCCAGATGCGAAAATCCTAGATTCTATGCACACTATTCTCACCATGTCCACAGCTTTTTCCTTACAGAGATAACTCAGAAGAAAAAGTTCTCAACTCCCCATGTTTCTACAGATTTCCTTTATAGCTTTGCCAAGGTTTTAGAATTTGACTGCCACCACGTGACTTTCTTATACGCTACCTAAAGAAAGTCACCCTCGTAGTTCTAAATGAATATATGCACATTTATTTTATATATATATATATATAAAAATTTACCCAAGTGTCAAGCTGATGAATAATCTGATAAACATGCAAACAAATCCTGGAGAGTGTAAATTATAGCATGCTACCGGCAGAGTCATAAGAGTCGGGTTTGCCTATTGATTTTCATTTTAACTCCTTGCTCTTATATACCCACTGTTTCTAAAAGGTTTGCTTGTATTATTATTAGTACTGATGGGTGTTATAGCAGCACTTAGAGACTAAAGCCTTTTCTTTTAGGTCTTGTGTGTAATAGACAGAAATGTTGTGTGATTAGTTTTAAAAGTATCCCTCAGCTCTTGATGTGACCCGTAATCCGACTGAGTCACGTGGGATCAGCAAAACCCCAGACAACTCTTCCCACTGACTGTATGGACCATGCCAGGGACACAAGCATTGCTGAGCTATTGGCAGGATTTTGGCAGTTTACAGAACCTAGAATATACATGCTACTGCAGCGTTCACAGATTATTTTTAAGGCAATTTCCTATATGCTTCTATTCTGATTTCTTCCAATCACAAATTTTTCAATCATTTAAGCTTGCTTAGACCTACTAAAATTAATTATTTTCATACATTTTTTATAGTCTTGAAAAGAAAAGTCATAGCAAATCCTTTAGTTAATCAACACTGAAGTGGCTGAAGCAGAGGTATTTTTATGGAAACTTTGCAATAAATAATAAACACTTTGAAAACAACCCCCACCCCCCTTTCCCATCAACATTTCACCTGGGATTGTGTCCTACTGTGCAGCCACCTCCACCTCATCCCATTGGACATATCAAGTCAGACCCAAACCAGAAAGGGAGACTTTTGCAAAGATAAAAAAAAAAGAAGTAGAGGCAAGCACAGAATACATACTTGCTGATGCAATCCAAAAGAAGGTACTTCAGGAATAAAACATAGCCTGAATAGATCTTTAGTCCCTCTGTTTTCACACTAAACTTTAAGACCATAACTAAACCCTAAGTGGTAATGGTAGACTTGCACCAACTTTGGGATGTACAAAAAGTGTGCAAAGCTCCAGCTTACAAAGACAAGTTTTACAGCCAAGAGTTACTACCAAAACAGCTGCAATCTAATCTTTTCTTGGTGGACACAACCATAACAGTGGTGTTCCTAGTCCTATGATATTTCCTAAAGAAAAGGTTCACAAAAGAATTGAAGATTTTACTCATGTGTCTAATCCTAGACACCACTCTTGAATTCACTTGAATTCATCTTGCTTGTCAGAGCCTGCAATTACGTGTTTTCAGTCTTGCCTTTTTATTATTCCCATTTTATCCTTTCAATAAAGTTAATAAATAGTAAAGTTTAATAGCACAATAAAATTTTCCTTCACAGCTTCAGTTAGTGTCTCTTAGGCCAATCTCAATATACAAACTTACTATAACCAATGCAACATGAGCGGAAGTTTTTATTCTTTCAGTGTGCCCATTTGAACCGCAGAAACTTCAAACCCAGTAAGACTCTTTATAAAGTTTGGGAGTTTTTCTGTTTTGGAACAAATGCAGATGTTAGCTCCATCGTTTTCAGAGTCACTATGACCAGGCTCAATGTTTCTAACTTGGTTCTACTGGTGTTACTGCATGTGGAATTTCTGATTTTTCAGCACCATGATCTGTGAAGACTCTTGTGCCAAGAGCCCTTTGGTCCAGACTATAGAACTCAGCACAGCATTGTCTCATCAAAAAACCTGACAAGCACTGGTCAACATTAAGTATTCAACTAGTTTCCAGTTGAGAACAGAGAAATAACCTTCGGGCTACTTTTTACAAGAATTCTTAAGCTAACTGAACCATTCCAATTGATACCAGCAGTGTTTTCACGAAGTTTTGAGAGTGACTTTGTAACACACCTACTTGGTCATTACTATTTTGACTCCCATAAGGAGACTTCAATTAGAAGAATAGAATGGTTTGGGCAGAAAGTGACCTTAAAGATCATCTAGTTCCAATCCCCCTGCTGTGGACAGGGACACTTTCCCCTAGAAGAGCTTGCTCAGAGCTCCAAACAGCTTGGCCTTGAACACCTCCAGGGATGGGTATCCACAACTTCTCCTAGGCTAAAGTTACTCTAAATAACAGAAACTTCTAAAACTTACTTTTGTACAAAACTGAAAAATGAGTTTGAATTATCAAGTTACTCTAATTAGTTTAGAGATCCAATATATTGACAAGAGCAGGGAGCGAAATTATCTCCAGGGCTGTTGTGTATACCAGGGTTAAAATTTCCTGCAATGACAACAAATCAGAGAGGCCATGGATCCTTGCTTCAGTGTGATATTTTTGGCCTGTCAGGTTGCAGGAACTGACCCAGTTACTAAGAGAAGTTTACTTGGTTAATAGACTTAATTTCTAAGCCTTAACTCACCTTTGACACAGCAGATTAAGTGCTAGCAAGTGCCAAATCATTCTGGTGTTGTGCTTTGCTGCTCCTCATAGCAGAAGCACTTATTTTTAACTTATGTAACAATCAGACTGATGATTATGGGAGGAAGCTTCTTATTATATAGAATTACAGGCTGGTGATCCAGATTGACTCTCTCCACCAGCAGTCAAGCCCTCTTCCTTCAACATGCAAAGAAATCAAGTCCAACTTGTACTGAGTGGCCCTGCAAGCATTCAGAGGCAGCATTTGACCACAATATCCTGGAGCTTCTGCCCTTGCACTTGGTATCCCAACCACAGTAACATTTCAGGAGAGACAAACTTTCAGTTTGCTGGTTTCATTTAGTAGTGAGATGGAAGAAGTTTGCTGCAAATCATTTAATGTTCTCAAGCTTCAGTGAGGCTGAGAGCATGCAAAGTTTTGAACATTTTATTGCCATGCATGACTCCAACTCCGTGCTGGTCGTGATTAAAAAGACTCATTTAACCTGAAAATTAAGATATTTATGGATTATATGCTACCTCATTAAAATTATAAATAAGATAGACAAAGCAAGTCTCTTTTACAGCTCTTGTCTCTAAGTGAAATAAGCTGGAAAAAGGATGAGGCTCTGGTTGAAACTTCAAGACACCTGAAGGATTCCATTGACTTAATAAGGCCAAGTATTTTCTCATTTCCAATTTCTTCTTTTATTATTTTTTTCTACTTCCCTTTGAGCACACAAAACTAATAAATGTGTTTTTATCATAGAGAAATAAGGTAGCACTGCTGAAATCTGCAAGAGCAAGTGGGCATGGAAATGACTTTTTTTTTTAATAAAAGCTTTAATAAAGATGTATGTATAAGCCTTGCAGCTCTTCAATAACAGCCTGAGCCTGCATGATGTTATAGACCTCAACTTCCCCTGAAGTCAGCAAACTATTTTATAGGAAACAATCCTGCGCTGGTCCCAAGGCAATGAACGATATTATCTAATATATCTTTTCTGTCTTGAACCTCCGTGATTAGGTTTTTAATTACATCAGTTGGAGAATATTATGAACACAGAAGAGCAGATATGCAGATGCCAGCTCTTTGCTGTTCTAGTGCAAGAGGCAGGGGGATACACTCCCTCCCAGCCTTTCACAGGGAGTGCTGGAAGGAGAGGAAGCTCCTGGGGTCCCCCAGCCACTCTGCCCTGCCCAGTCAGAGCCCTTGTGCTGCAGCAATGCTTCAGTTGCTGGCTCTGTTACAGGAACATGGCAGGCAAGGCCTTGGGCCAACAGGTCTGCCTGCTACCACTAGTTCTAACATCCAGAAGTCATAAATTCATTAAATCATTTAGGTTGGAAAAGATCTCCAGTATCGAGTGTAACTTACCCCAACCACTAAACCACGTCCCCAAGTGCCACACAAACACACCTTTTAAATATCTCCAGGATGGGTGACTGTAGAACCCTTCCCTGTTCTAGTGCTTGACAACCCTTTCCATGAATAAATTTTTCCTAATGTCCAACCTAAACCTCCACTGATGCTCCTTAGGGCCATTTCATCTTGTCCTATTTCTTTTTACTTGGGAGAGAGACCAACCCAGACCTCACTGTAACCTCCTTTCAAGCAGCTCTGTGAGTGAAAGGTCTCCCATGAGTCCCCTTTTCTCCAGACACCACCAAATCCCCACTATAGCAGCTGGCAAGGTTTTCATGAAAAACCACAGCCTACAGAAAACAGTGCTTGGCACATGTACTTGCTTACTAGCAGTGAAGACGTTTTAGGAGGAGCATCTCAAAAACCATTTTGGAGCCAGTTATCCAAATTTTTTCAAAGTAAATGAATTAATACTGGTAACAACAGTTTTCTGTTTCAAAAGGGGAGATTTTATATATTGGAAGTACGAGTTAATAAAATGAACTAGGCTAGTCAAATAGACAGAGAAACCTGGAGATCTGAATGACTGCTTGCAATTTCTGCAAGTTCACAAAAGGCACATGAACTCATAAATTTACAGCAAGTTCATAAAAGGCTTCATAAAACATGGTGCCTGGGAGAGAAAGAAAGCAAGCTGCTGTGCAATCCCAGCAGACTTTTCCGCCTCCTGTTCCCAAACCATTCTTCATGGTCCAGCCTCTTTAATCGACCTCATTGGTGTCCAGCCACCAACACAAACAGCTTGGGCACAGGTATCCTCAGCATGACGAGCAATTCTGGCTTAAGGCCAGAGAAAAAGCTGGAATAAAATTTTGTCTCTTGTTTATGACTTCAACACACTCTGCTCAAAATGGAACACCAGAAAATTCAACTTATATTAGGGTTTTTTAGAAGCATCTTGTTTTTGTTTGTTCCCAAAAGTGTGCTCAGAATTGATTTATACTGTAATAAAGAAATAACACTCCTTTGGCAAGTATTATAACTACTTAGATATTCCAGTGAGAGCATTGCTTTAATGAAAGCAAAAACAGTAAGAACAACAGACAAACAAATAATTTTCTCTGCCTATTGAACTGTGACAACTGTTTTACCTCCAATCAACCTTCATTAACAGAAACAGTTTTATCTAAAAAGTATTTGCAGTAAAAACTGTAGTCAGTTCCAAGTTTATGGAGATCAGCACTTTGAACTTAATTGCAGAGGCCTGCAATTAGATGCCTTCTAGTAAAAAAAAAATTAAAAAATTAAAAGTTGAGTGCTACAAGACACATCCAATTAAGGAATAACCAGACCAGTTATTTACCAGGAGGACTGATTCTTTTTAAGGCTAAGCCACACTTTACACCGCTATAAGTAGTACAACACCCAGACTTGCAGATCTAGGAGGCTAGGCCAGAGGCATGGAACAAAAACAGCAACTGAGAGGAGACAGCGTGGAGTCATTCTGACAAGGCAGAGAGTTTTACTGTCTTTCACTGTCATTTCCTCAAGCTGCAGGAGCTCTCAGAGGGGCAGGGCACACGAAACTGAGACAATGATGAAAACAGATTTTAGTGGCAAGCCAGCCCAGACAAGTGCTGCTGTGTCACTCACTCAAACAGCCAGCACAACACAGGTACCCTGTGGTTCAGGGATAACCAGCAACCTGCAACTGGTGCCTAGGTGGGAGCTAATGATGAGGTATCACTATCACAAGCTCATTAAAGCACTGGAAAAGTTACAGAAAATGTAATTTCTGAGACTCAGGCACGTAACACGTGACAACACATCTTCCCCACTTTCTCCCTTGTGTCTCAGTCTTACCACTGCTACCAGATGACCAAAACAGCTAAAGCTACAGAGGGAGCACAGAACAGTTTTATTAGGTTCTCCTCCAACCTTACCTGTTCTTCAAACCTGGATTTAGTCCTCTCTTTTGACACCTTGCATCACCTAACATAAAAACTGAGCAAAATACATGTACTTCAGAATACTGGGCAACAGGATAAAAGACACAAAACTCCAAAAGAGTCTCTGGATTCTCCAACTCTTTAATGTCACTTTAAACTCCAATAGGTAAAACTACTAGTAAGAAAATGAAAACCATTAAAATACAAAAGCTGTGAAGATATCGTGCCAGCATTGTATAAATGGCATAATAAGCAGCCACAGCAATTATAGGTTCTGAAAAGTATAGAAAAAATTATTTGCAGATATGCTACTATAACTTACTTGTCTTAAAACCCTGATTGGATGCGAAGAAAACAGATCTTTACATTTGCTGCGGATTAATCTAAGTGTTGATGTCAAATGATCTCTTATGTGTTCATAAGCTCATTGCAACAGATCATACACAACAAAACTCAGGTACATTTAACTATAGGCCTTAAGAATAGGGGGGGGAAAAACATCATTAAATTTGTTAAAAGCCTATATCTTCTATCTGCCCTGAACTATTCAACAATTAAAAGCCTTGTCTAGTGTCAAATTTTATAAGCAGAAAAAGCTTGTCTACCTTTTGATTTTGGTATTTCCATAGGAAAACTCACCACCTGGGACATCCACAAAACCCACTGCATGCATGGGAGAATGTTTGTGTTGTGTGGAGGCGTGTCTTAGTTCAAAAGACAGA